>JAOXJM010000041.1:9901834-9928762 GCA_026413425.1 Tringa solitaria
TATCCCATTTTTTTTCTGACAATGTCTTTGATTACTTCTCTTTCAATGCACTACACATCTTGCTAACTGAAATTGCCTGTGGCATTATGGAAATACATTGGAAGTTATTTTAAACTAGACATTGGTTTCAACATTTTTAAAATAATTTTTAAACATATTTTAAAATATGTTTTTTCTTTCTGTGATCTTGGTTTTTGGTGGCTCAGTAGCTGGTGAGTCTCCAATGGAAGTTCTCAGATTTCAGAACTGTAAGGTTTTTCCTTAGAGTAAGTAACGAGCAAATGAGCTAACACAGGAATGAGCTACTGTACACACTTTAATCTGCCTGGTTGTTTCTCTGGAAGAAGAGTGCCAGCGGTAGACAGAAGGTCACAACCATCTTTCCTTCTTAAAGAAAACCACATTGGAGAACAATGCCTAGGACAGGCAGACAATGGATGGTTTGAGTCTGGTTTCTCTCTTTCAAGTTCTCGTTAGCATTTGGTATGACCACTTGTGCTTCCTTTCTCCGTATCCTTTCCCTACAAGGATACGTGACCCAGCATGGACCAGGGTGGGTGCAGGCAAATCTTTACAGATTAAATGCTCATTCGCCTGTACCCTTGAGCAAACCTGAAGCACGTGGAGAGCACAAAAGGATAATAATCCATCATCTCTCCTCTAATCTGTTCTGGACCACACAGCGTGCCCAAAGCCTTGTAAGGCATTGGCACTGGTGGGCATCTCCTGCTTGTCTCAGGCTGCTTGGTTCTGTTTTATCTCAAACCAGGACACTTCTACATGTTGCCTGCAACCACCAGTCCCGGTACAGGTCGGGGTGCAACGCTTCCTCCAGGTGAGGATGAGGTAGAGGGGTCTACCTGTTGCCTTCCTGCTGCTGCCTGCCAAAAGCACTGCTCAAGTGCTTTGCCTCTCCCAGGGCTGTCCAGGAAAGGAGACCGGGTCCTGTCCATCCCTGAAAGATGCTGAAACATGCTTTTCTATTAGTGGAGGAAGAGCTCACCCAAGATTGAATTGGTAGGGGAGAACCTGAAATGGCTGAAATTGCAGTGAAGTCTCTTCTCCCTTTCAGCTGTGTCCCCCCAGCCCCATGCTGGCTGGGGGAGCGGAGCTGCTGCAGAGGGGAGGGTTTCCATTTGTTGGAGGAGCTGGGCTTTAGCACCGTGGGGTTTTCAGTTTGGGGTTGTTGGGGTTTTGGGTTTTTTTTTGGTTTGTTTTATTCATTTTTTTTAACATTTGCTCAGTGACTGTCATTCTGCAGAAAATTAAAGCTGTTTATTCCCCCAGAAAGAAGCTGTATTTGCAGATTTATGCTGCCCTTCTCTGAAGAGACAGTGCTGCTTCTGCCAAATTAGCTGCAGCAGATCTATGACCTGGAGGCTGCTCTTCAGTAGGCTGGAATTAAACCATCCAACACACTTCCAGCATAAACATTACTCCTGTGAAGAAGCTCAGGCAGAGAATACCAGGTGCCAAGTCTCCCTTGGATTTCGGAGTGGTACCTAAAATACCTTTAGAAGTCCCAGTCTCACCACTAAAAAATAAATGGAACTGAAATAACTGAATTCGGCTTAATTTTTTTTCGTTACTGCAGGACAGACCTATCAATTGGTTTCTTTCAATTAGGTTTTCCACTTCTTATTGAATATAAGTAGAAAGATTAAAGGGTACTATTTTCTATGTTTTTCTTTTTGTTTTTTTTTTCAGAATAATAATGTCCTTATATGTACACTAAAATACTGAAAATGGAAAGGATGGAACAATTTTGGCTTTTTTTTTGTGTAAAATAAGTCTTATATGGAGATCTTACTTAAGTATAACCAGTTTCTTATTTTGCATAAATAGTTTGGCTCGTATTGGCTTGGTACAAATATGAACTGTGGGCTATTTTGGCTCTTGGTCAAGTGATGCTTTCTGCGCCCCTGAACAAAGGAGGTACAGAGAGGGTCATGGATGGCTACCAAGTTGGCCGGTACCTTTAGGAATGAGTTGGGAAGCTCTGCTGTTTTGGAAATATGAGTCTCTGCAGCTCACACTGAAGATACCGTGTTACCCTGGGTCTACCCTGGTTATTGCTGGTAACCCTGCTTGGGAGGAGGCGTTTCTTTCTCTCCCTCACCCTGCAGTGCTGGCTCTCACACTGCTCCATGCAGGGTCTCTGAAGGCACACTTCATTGCACACTGTGTTACCCTTTATTGTAACGAGCTGGGTGCTCATTAGAGCATCACAGTTATAAACAGCGACACGATTTTGCTTGAGGAATGCCATAACATTAGTCTGGTCCCTGGAAACTAAGCTTAGCTCAAGCTGAGTTATGTCAAAGTTTAAGTGATGGTACTTACTTGTAACATCCAAAGGGGATGATGCGCAGATGAAAAATTGAAGAAAAATGTAAATCTGCAACCCTCCTCTCGTTCTCTCCTACCATTCAGCCAACCCTCTGCTTCCTGGCTCTTTGGTGTCATGGCCCATACAGAGGGACACTGCCCTCATACCGTGGTTTCGGAGATCTCCCATCCCATCAGAGCACACTCAGTTCCCAGAGACCTCCAAGGGTTTCCATCACACTAGTTTTTCCTTTTGTAAATTTCTGCAACTAATTGAATCAAGAGGTCGCTTTTAATTTCTTCTGATAAAACCATGGTCTGCCTCTCCTCTTTGGAGATGCACGTGTTGGTACTACAGGTACCACACCATTTCCAGCCTGCTCATCAGCTCAGCTCTGCCTGTGTCCTGCTGCTTGGTGCAAAAGGGCTCTATCCATGGAATTGCATCATGTGGAGCATCTGTGATCTGAGACACCAGAGATACACATAAAGCCTGAGTCTTATTTTTGGCACATGACTGATATTGCCTGGGGATGATGCCAGGTTTAAAGAGACTGATCCCCAAAACCTGTCTTGAATGGATACTGGTAGCACCAGTAAAATGGAACTTGCAACAAAACTCTCTTTTCTGAACCTTATGCTTATCCAAGGGTTTTTAATTGACCCAGCACCCAGGTAGCAAAGTGAGTGTGCCACTTCTTTATCAGGGAATGGTAGACATCACAGGTGCCACAGCCAGTTTGCTGGGTGTGGATGTTCAAAATGCTGTGTGAGCTTTGTTCTCCCTTTTTTCTGGGTGATTTCTATGAAATATTGAGGTGCCTTAAGACGGCAAAGTCAGAGCTGGGCTGTGAGCCTGGCAGTGAGTGTGGCAGCGTGCATGGCAAGGGCTGGCAGTACCTGAGTCAAATGTGCCACAGACCAGGAGAGCCTGCATAGAAACAAAGACATGGAAAATCTCATGCATCAGCAGGTTTTATTCTTATTCTCATTTTTAAAACGGTGTGAACCTAAGTCGAAGTGGCAGTGGAAGTGAGAGACTGAGAGCAGTGAGAGATACAGCACTCCGATTAATAGCTGTTGTTTTGTTCTGTTTTCCTTTTTCTCTTATTCTGGGGCAGGAAGGAGGAGTCCTGAAGAGCAAAATGCCTCTATCCACAAAAGATATGGGGGAGGGATGGAAAACCAGTCAAACGATAGAGTCCACAAGCTGGAAGCTGGAAACCATTCCCTGTGCAGGCTACCTGACCTTCAGGGTGAGGCAGGGAATCATAGAATCATGGAATGGTTTGGGTTGGAAGGGACCTGAAACAACATCTAGTTCCAAGCCCCCTGCCATGCGGGGGTTCCAACCTCCCACTAGACCAGGGAAGTTTTGTTTTCACACATCATGTATTTCAGAGGAGTGTTGCCCAAATCCACGGTCTGCTTTCCAGCTGTGGTTGTATTATTAAGTAAATAAGGACCATTGTCTGGGTGTTAGAAGGCAGTCAGCCTAAGCAGAAAGAGATGAGACAGGCAAGGAAGGCAGAAATATTGAAGAGAAAAGGCTCATGGCAAAAAATGCAGACAGTATTTAGGAAAGTGTTTCTTTGAAACTAATGCTCCCAACCCAGTTCCAGCACCCATCACGGGAACGCAAGTGGGATTTGAATAGGGGTCTCGGAGGTCAGTGTTTTATCCATTAAGCTGTAACTGCCTAAACTGAGCGTGCAGCCCAAGAGAATTCAGAGCTTTGCCTGATTTGTATTCTGTTTGCACTTTGGGGAGTTGGTCTCAGCAGACCAAATAACGCTGTAATGTCGCTCAGCTGATAACACACCAATTATAAAGTTCACTGTGAGAGATCCTGCTGTGAACTGGCTGAAGGTTTCTGTATCAATTTTGATTTTGGTAAGCTCTTCAGGGTGTAGAGAGAAGCCAGCATGGATGTAAAGGAAGAGGTTGGAGGTTATGGCAATTTATTAAATCTGTCAAAAGTCTTGTGCGTTTTTTTTGTTGGTTTTTTTGTTTGTTTTTGTTTTAATTAACAATTTAATCATAATACAGCTTTGGATGCTGATTTCTGTGTTCTTGTTAGGGTTGAGAAATAATGGTTGCTGCACCTGAAAGAGGAATTTGCCTTTTCACCCCACCTGGCTGTGGCTATTAGCATTTACTGTAGAGGCTGGGCTGCCTTAACACTGGCCAAGTGGAAGATATACTGCAGGTCATATGTTGCCCCTTCTAAGAGATCCTCCACAACCTCAGCCCTCCTGAGTTTATCCTGGGAGACGGTGGAGCTTTAGGGAGCAATCAGGAAAGTCATTAGCAGGAAAGGAAGGATGAGGTACTTTTGAAACTTCCCCCATCCTCTGCATCCACCTCTTCTTTCTGCAGTTTGTTGACTTGTGAGTGGTTTTTGGTTCTCTTTTTAATTTCTTTTTTTCAAAACGTTGTATCAGTTACACAAAAGAACAATTCTAAATATTTCAGTGCTGTTATAATAAAATCAGTATGCTGTTATCAAAAGCACATCTTGACACATAGGCTGTTGGACACTCCCAGTCCATATAATGGCTCATGGGCTAAACTTTTATGTTAAGCTTTGGGTGGGAGGGTTATCTTTTGGCAAGTCTGTCAGAAGTGCTGACAAAAAACTTACATGCTTTAGGCAGTGAAAAAAATGCCAGAGAACTACTTTTGAAAATAGTCTGTAATTCCCAATATGAAGGAAAGGTCAAGGTGGGGAATATGGGAACTATAAGGAAGTTTCACTCTTATGAGCTGTAACTGTGTTTGCTACTACTTACTGAGTGTAGATTTGAAATCAAAGGAATTTATATGGTCTTTTTTTACAGCTCAGCACCACAGAATAACTGAGTCTTCCCTTTGTCATAGTTATTCAGAGGTGATTTAGTTCTTTATTCTTCTTAATCAACATTAAATTGAGGAAAACTCATCCCACCCCACTTCTTTTAAACTGTTATAGCTTTCCAGATTGGCAGAAGGACTCTAAATTTCTAGTGTACAGTTTCAGAAATTGTACTGAAAATTGCTTTCCCTTAGATTATTTTTTTTTAACCTCAGCAATTTTCCAGTCACGATGCATTTCACTCTGCTGGACACTGTGGCACAGTAGAAATAAAGGATGCTGCTTCACAAAGTCTTGACATTTTACTAGACCTGCTTCCTTTGGGGCCTTAGTCAAAGAGTCTGTATTGTTGACAATCCACTGGAGTTTGAGAAGAAGGTTTTACAACTTCAGTAGTACATGTACGTAACTTAAACAAATATATATTGGGGTGCATAAAATTTTTTACTGATAGGGGTGTGCAGTCAGAAAAGTTCTGAGACCATTGTTCCAGTGACTTTTTAGCTCATCTGTATGAATCATGGAAGAATCTTTATCAACTTTGACTTGTGAAAATTGCCACAAAGGATAGTAATGTTTTCTCCGTGTTGTGGACGCAAGTAATTTCATGCCGATTCCTAAACCTGTGAGATGGCCTGCAAGATTGATGGTGATCATTCTTTATGCTGGTCCCAATGCATCCTTTTTGATCACTTTCCAGCCTTTTCACACCTCTAGGTTTTGTTGTTACATGAAATTTCTTTCTTAAGGTTTAGTGAAATCAACGACAGGTTACGTGTAGCCAAAATATATATTTATAAATATATAAATATATATAGAAGAGGTAAGGAAGATTGCTAGGGGAAAAAGGGTACAAATCAGGGGAAAGCAAGAATACTTCTGCCATTATTCAAAATAGTCTTTCCTTTCGGCTTTGGTGTCTTGTGCATTGCAAGCAACGTGCAGCTTTGATTTAGAAAAATACATAGTCATCTTGCAAAATTCCAAATATTGCACACAAACAAGTCTGGTGCACAAATGTGCTCAGGGATCCTGTTTCCATTTTGGCATTCATCAAATATTTTTATCTGCCAAGCAATAGGGACAAATCTTTGCCAAGAAATAATGGAAGGAGGGAAAAGGGGGAAAGGAAGGGGCTGCCAGGATAATTTTGTTTTGTTAAGTATTGTCAGTAGCTTTGGACAAAGGACTTGCTTGCTGCACATCTGCATTCACTAGCTCTCCTTGTGTTTCCTCTTACTAAAATAATCTGAAAATTATTTTTCTTGTGGAATTTAGAGGGAAAAAACCAACCACTGATTACAGCATGTTGCTATACAGATTTTTGAGTACAGTTTATTTATACTTGGTGCTGTTTTATGCCCGCCTTGAAGAGGGCTGTACCTTTTCTGTGACGGAAAGGTACAAATTACCAGGCCCACCACGTTCTTTTTTTATCAGAATGAAGATGCTTAGTCTAAATACATAACGTGACTCAGTTGTACAGACTGTTGTTTGTGCCCAGGTGTAACTCGTTATTCTTCCTAGTTGAAGCATATTTGGAAACATCAAAGCCACGTCCATTGCCCGTCCTCATCAGTGCAGACAATAGATATAAGACGAGGCTCCAGTGGCCTGGTATCATTTACCTTGTTTTAATGCCTGACTCATGACACAGATGATATAAAAGAGAAGTTTCTGCTGCAGCTGAAATTGGGAGGTTTTCCACCAACTTCAGCAAGGATGGAGCTGGTATCAAGTCATGCAACACTAGCTCAGCATCCTGTTAAATGTTATAAGGGATTATTTTAAGAGCTGCTACTTATCTACTATAAGACGTGAAAAAAGTGGAAGGAATAGGGATGCTCTACTTTTGCTACAGGAGAGAGCTTCCCTGTGTGTCTGCTCCACAGTGGTTACACAGTAGTGAAAGATGTGGTGAGTCAACGTGACAAACTGCTGACCATACCCAGTCCATTTTCAGGGATCCTTCCAGAAGTTAAAGTTTCCCTGTGTCCATAAGCCAACTATTATTTCTAGCCTGTGTTATTCTGAGAAGCACAAATATCAGAAACAAGTGTAGAAACAAAGCCAGGCATTCTTCATCTTGATGCAAACCTAGTCTCTCATCCTTCTATAACCTCAACAAATGCCATCCTAGTGCATCTTTCTTCCCTCAGCAGAAGAGATCACAGCATTTGCAGCTGTCCTGTGCAGCACAGCCTTCACTTTGCTTTTCTGCTTTGGGCCCTGACTTTTAAGGAGTGGTGTTGCTGTCTTGAAAAGTGTTTTCCCAATGAATATGAAATGTTCTCAGTCTGGCAACCTGAACATCAGAGAACTGCAAGTAATAAAAACACAGTTAAATGTCATTTCTCATAATTTTTTGTCATCTGCTTCTGCTCCAGTCTCTTAAGCTGTTTTCACATCCCTTCTCTTCACTCCAGCATCCCTTGCATCAGGAAACCTCTCTTTATCCTTCCACCTGCCAGGCTGCTCCTCATCCATCCATGTGCCTCTAAAAGGTTTATGATAAAAGCACTTCCACTGGGTTATGGTGCCCACAATGTACTATAGAGGTGTCTCATGATGCAAGTATCTAATCTGATCAGTAAAACATGATGTTTGAATTCCATTACTTAGCAGTGGATAGCATTAAAGAGCAAAGGTTAGTACTAGTAATGAGTAAGTGCAAATTTTGAGCGAGAAGCTCCTAATCGCTCTTTGAGACTCTAGTAAAGTCGGTATTTCTTGTTTCAAAACCAAACCCTAGAAGTTTATATGATCTCACCATAAATTAGGAGCTGCGAAAAATCATGTGTGCTGTTCAAATGACCACTGCCTATAGCTCCTGAAAGCGCTTGTGATAAACTGTTTATGAAAGTCTAAGAAAAATGCAAGCTGAAAGTGAAAACACGTCTGCTGTGTTGGAGGATAGCATATGCTTGGTGACATAAATGGGAGGATGTCTTTCAGCTGATACCACAAGTACGTTTATATTGACCATTGCTAATGGGTCTTTAGATCAAGGTCATTGATTTGCTATAACATAAAAAAAAGTCATGTGGAAAAACTAAGTACACCCCTTAAAATCTGCCATACAAAAGAGGGTTTGAAATAGGGTTATCAAACATTGGAATAGGCTGCCCAGGGAAGTGGTTGAGGCACCATCCCTGGAAGTGTTCAAAAGATGGGTTGACATGGTCCTTAGGAATACGGTTTAGTGATTTTTATTGCTTATTTCTTTTTCTTTTTTGTTTTTAGTTAGGTTGATGGTTGGACTAGACGATCTTTAAGGTCCCTTCGAACCTAGATGATTCTATGATTCTCTAGTCTATATTGTAATTCTCAGCCTCTGGAAAAGACAGACGATGATAAGATTCATCTGAGGCTACTGATGGGAGCAGTAACTGCTCTTTACCTGCTGCTGGAGCAGGTGTTGGTGGTGTGGCTGGTGCTAACTATAAGCAAGGAGGTGCCTTCTGCCTGCAGCAGTGAGATGCTGGTGTGTGCAGTGAGATTGCTGACATGGAGACTAAGAAGATACGGTCCTTTGCACCACTGGCTGCCATGAAACAACATGGAAATGTTTGTTTAATAAGGACTGTAAAATGTCACAGGCACTCAGGACTCTTAAGTACTTTCATACTTTCAGGACAACTTTTTCTGGCAAACTTTGATCATATTAAATAAATTTCCCATGACATCATAATGCTCCATTTGTTACAAATGTGCTGATTTGCGGATGTGCAATTAGCTGACTCAAGCAAAAAAAAAAGCATTATAGATATCCTGTGTATGAAGTGGCAGTTTATTTCTCTCCATATGGTCTATAACTTGTTCCATGCTGCTTAACGTGAGGTCTGGGCTTACTGCCCATTGCTCATCACAGTTTATAGAGAGGAAAATTGAAGGCAGCCAGAGAGTTAATTCTTTGCAATACAGTTATTTCCTTAATGCAATACCTAAGCTGTTTGCATCAGCCAAAACAGACAGTCCCCTTGAAAGCAGGTGAGTCCTGACTGTTCCCTCTGCGGAGTGAGGGGGTGAGATGAAATCATCTTAGCAAAGGGCACTGCGTGAATGAGAGAGTCGGAGGCTTCCCAAAAGGAAAAAAAAATAGGACTCCCCAAATCTTGCATAACTCAGGTCCTTTAAAAGATTTGATATATATTTTTTCCCTGCCATATGTTTGTCTGTCACTACCTAAATGGATCTATACCAAGGGTTAAGTCTTGTCTCTTTTAAATCAATGGCAAGACTTCTTGGACCTCAGCAGTGATGGGATTGCATCCTAAATTAACAGTCTCAGAACAACTCTCATTTGTAAAATATGCTCAGTGCAGGACAATTGTTTTGGTGTCAAAGTGGTAGTTAACACTTACCTCATTGCACATTTTTAACTCTTGAAATGCTAAATAAGTATATTCTACTCTCCTCTCCAGTATCTCTCCTGCTCCTTAAAAAAGAGTGAAGAGCGTGAAAAACAGATTTGAGAGAGCAATAGCATATACATATATAGGGTTAAACTTTCTGAGGACCAGGCATTTTTTTTGTCCTATCAGCATGTTTAGCAGTTGCAAATGTCAGTGTATGAGGAAATGTTTTACATTCAAAGGCTATTAACAGCTGTGAAATTAGTTTTGCAAATCTGAATATCTGACTGCATGTTTTATATGCTGTTATCTAGCATTTGTGCATATATTCATACAATTTTCTTATAGTTTATGAAATTTGAGTGTACAGTTTCAGTGTGAACTTTCAGATTTCTTAATCATGAGGTTATTAAATAAAAGACATTGCCATATGCAAATTTTGAATTTCGTGCAGTATAATAAGATGCCTTCTTGGAGTAACACTGAAGTAAATCAAAAAGATACACATGCATAAAAAGTTATTTGGAAGGTGTGAAATATATGCTTATTAAGAAAAAAAAATGTTTTAATCCAGCCTGCCTTCAAATAGCTCTTAGATAGTCACAGTTTTATTTTTGTATTATGATTGTAATAGTCTTCTTAGAGTATACACAACTCATCCTACAGTGCATCTTCATTTCATTCTTAAAAATTAACTGGGTTTTGTATTTGGAGATGAGTCATTTTGAGGCTGAGATGCTTAACTTTCTGTGTGCAGTCTGTAGCTCTGAAGATTGAAAACATGTAACATTATTGTCTCATACAGATCGTGTTTTGTCTGGAAATGCAACTCTCCAAAAGAAATCGAAGGCAGTACTTGGATGTCTTTGGAATAGGAAAGCCTAGTACGTGGCCAGCAGACGAGCCGTTTGGAAACCTGTGGGAATATTCACATAATAGCAAGGAAAGCCTTGCTTCTGTGCTCAGGAATCCTGATCTTCTCACACAGATCTCAACACATGACTGAAATAATCTGTTTATCTGGCATATGGTCCTTTGTGAGGACTGGATAGAAATCAGCTACTGGGTCTTATTTGTGATTTGTCCCGGGGTGCTGTTTCCTCCTAAGCACTCCCTTTCTAGTCCAGGGCCACGGAGGCATTTTAACAATGGAAAGGGGCGATTAGAGGCACTTCTGCTGGAATGTATGCTGTAGTGATTAATGAAATTAATTTGGCTTATGACGGGTGCACGGAGAGGCGGTGCTGGGCTTTGTCCCCCTCACTGTCACTGTTTCCCGAGGTGATGCTGTCAGCAGTGACCTGCTCGTTGGTGTGCCTGGGGTGTGCACAGTGCCAGCAGCATCGGGGGGAGCCTGGGGGGCTTTCAGGTGTGCTCGAAGGTGTTTGTGATCAGGAGAACCTTTAAAACCTCTTTAAAACCAGATTATTCCAGCTGATATTATTGTAGCTGATATTTCTGCGTAAGGAGAATCGTATCTGTTTAGTTTAGCAGGAAGACTATTCTGACATCTAATTGCTGTTTCCTTCCCCCCAAATCAGTGACCGTATTTGTCCCAGAGACATGAAATCAGAGAAATAAGAAGGCTGCTCAGGTCTTTCCTTAGTCCGTCTTCCCGCATCCCTCTGCCTAGAACGCTGGAGCCAGTGTGGCCGATCTGGGCAATTAGTGATTTGAGTCTGTAGTTATTTGGAGATGCATTTTTCAGGTTATAACATTCTTCTCTAATACATGCAGTAAAGTACTGTTTACACAGACAAGCTCTACGATAATAATCTAAGCAGTGTATGAGCTATGCAGAAGAACTGCAACTTGAATCCAAATAAAGTCGTTTTAAATTAATGAAAAGTAGGATTTTTTGAATGAAAGGAGGTAGTGCCTATAATCCACCGAGATCTCAAAGCAGAAAGGTGTAGTATCAGGAAAGCGCAGCCAAATTGAAATCCCAGAAAAGTGATAGTGAATAAAATGTTTCATTAAACGGGGAAAAAACACAACAGAGAAAGCTTCACTTAAATGTCAGTGAGAGCTTTATTTCTTGTTGGGTTTTAAACTTCCCCCATCAGTTGAAAACCGAAACCCTTCAGTCATACAGAGATTTACTGCAGAGGAATCAGAAGCTGCAGCTGAAGGGGTGGTGCACTAGGAACTGTCAGATCGACCAGATTTTGACACCCATGTTTTTCCTGGGTGCCATTTCACCAACAGTTTCTGCAGGACTCTCAGCTGGACCATGAAAGCAATCTTTTATGACAGGAAAAACAGTAAACGTGAAAAGCACTCTGCTGCTCTGCTCAGGTAAAGCAGCGCTTGTAGCCCTTACTCCCCACCAGAAACTGCACTGAAGAGCTGACGTAGCAGATATGCCTTGCCCAATTCAGCTGATTTCTTACACTGCTCTCTTCTTGCTGTATTAAATGGGGATCTAAGGTTATTCACATGTATGTTGCACTCTGAAACCACTGCAAGGACGTCAGGGGTCGTGTGATCTCTTGAGGACTGGTCTCCTCAGGGCTCTGCAGGTTTTCCTCTCATTAGTGTAGACTTCAGAGCCACCCGTGCTGACTGGGGTGACACGGGGTGCTATGTGCTGCCTCTGGGGTAAAATCTTGGGTCCCTGCTGAGGTTCCAGCAGGTGTTCAGGAGTGCTTTGGGAGGTTACCTGGGCACCATGGGTGCTCCAGGTCCAGTTCAGGCACACAAGCAAGGTGAGAGGTGAGAAAGATAAGATTTTGTGCAATGTTTTACAGGCGGGAGGTAGTTAATTGATTGCACTTTAGGGAACTGGGTTCAAATTAGGTAACGGGTCCATTCCTGTTTTGTGTAATGCCCAGGTGGGCACAAAGGGGCTCAGCAAAATGCTGCCGTGACACACAAGTGGGTGCGAACCTCCCTTCCCCCCCTCCACACGCTGATCCTGCACTACCCTCCTGGGATCACATCGTGGAGTGGCTCAAGTAATGCTATGGGAGAAGTATTTTCTTAAGCAATGTGTGTTAAAAAGTGATATTAAGGTAAAGGATGTAAAGTCACCAGGCAGGGAGCGCTCGTGATGGCCCGAGCTGGGGAGAAGTAGTTGGGATCTCTGACTGTCCAGTGGGTTTGTTCTGCAGTTGTTTGCGTTTTGTATTTGCACTGCCCATGTTTGTGTAATCACGGGTGGCAGGTGACGTATTTAGACACATTAAGAGAACTTGTGTGCACACTGACAAAGCCCCACATTTTTCATGTGAAAACGGGAAGAAAATCCCAGCTTTCTTTACTTGTAACTGGAACATGGCTGGGTCCATCCAGTTCTCCCTGTGGTGTTTTCCTGACACCAATTCTCCCTCTGCTTTTAATCTACTCATGTCATAATGCACCCGTGCCCTGAGCTGAAGACTAGACAGTGTCTGCAGGTGATTACATCCATGTGTATAAGTTTGCCAAACCAAGGAATGGGGATAAAAGAAGGATGATCTGTCTTGAGGGCCTGTCACCTCTAAGAGGGAACCCGTCAAAACCACTGCAGTTTTTACCCCAGGGACGGTAGCACTAAAATATTAGTTGACTGTTCTGCTTTCCAAGACTTCTGATCATTTCTTTTTACTGCAATAGTTTTAATTACTATTCCTAAATTTGCAAATTTTCAATTTTGTGTTAATAGGCCATTTTGCTGCCATGGCCAAGTGGCAGTGCCCAATTAACAGAGCGGCCAAGCAGGCAAGGAAGAGCCTGCAGAGACAGCAAGGGAGGTGGAAGCACTTTTGGAGGGCAAACCCAACCTCTCTGTTAACCGGAATGTGGATGGAGGCAAATGCATGTGTAGGCAGCTCGTGCCAGGGTGGGAACGAAGTCTCGTAGTCTCTCAGGGGTCTCCTGTGGGCACAGCATGGTGAAGGAGACTTAGTTTTGCAAGGTGGTCCAATTGAAAAAGAGACAGGAAGGTACACAGAACTAACTGCCCGAAAGGCAATAGCAGATGGCATGTCTTCTACAGCAGAAGCTGTGAGATAAGGTATCCTCCTCCTTATGGCCGTGATCTCCATAGTGGTTACTCCAAGCCAAGTCCCACAAGCTTTGTGGGCGGTTTAGCGTGGGGCAGGCAGGAGAGCAGGGGAGAGGTGACAAAGTCTCCTCTTTGCTGTCTCCAGGTGCCAGCTGGCTGAGAGCCTGCCTGCTGCTTAGCCAGATAGGGGGGTCTCCCAGCTGCTGGTGGTGGAGGGAGGGCACACACTGCTTACCTACCCCTTCGAGCAAATTTTTGTCTTGTTTTTTAAATGTTGGAGATTTCTCCCATAGAATCATAGAATGGTTCAGGATGGAAGGGACCTTAAAGATCATCGAGTTCCAACCCCCCTGTCATGGGCAGGGCCACCTCCCACTAGACCAGATTATTCAAAACCCCATCCAGCCTGGCCTTGAACACCTCCAGGGATGGGGCATCCACAACTTCCCTGGGCAACCTATTCCAGTGCCTCACCACCTGCAGAGTAAAGAATTCCAGTTTAAAACCATTACCCCTCGTCCTGTCACTACACTCCCTGATAAAGAGTCCCTCCCCATCTTTCCTGTAGAACCTCTTCGGATACTGGAAAGCTGCTATAAGGTCTCTCTGAAGCCTTGTCTTCTCCAGGCTGAACAACCCCAACTCTCTCAGCCTGTCTTCGTGGCAGAGGTGCTCCATTCCTCTGATCATCTTTGTGGCCCTCCTCTGGACTCACTCCAACAGGTCCATGTCCTTGATTGATTACTTCCTTCTGTGAAGGTGTATTTCTTTGTTTATGTATTTATGGTGATGCCCCAAGTAGGATGACAAGGTTGGAGAGCAACCACTCTGGCTGGACTCTTAGTTAGCCGGATGTGAGGCAGCTCCCATCCAAAGGCTGTACTGCCGTGGGAGATGAGAGTCAGCCTGCAGTAGCCTGGGCTCTGTTTGGCTCTCTGATTGATTCTAACATGAATTATCCTGTGCTAAATTCAAGTTTTGGGGCTGGAGCTGGTTCCCAGCCAGCCAGCAGGCAGCACCAGGTTGGCAGCAAGGTGGGATGGGGCCCCACGTGCAAACGCCTGTGCCATAAACGAATAATAGCAATTTTTTTTTTCTGTGTCTAAGGTTTGTTTGCTTTTGCTTTTTCTTGGACAGTGAACCCATGCCTTGAGAAAATAAGCAAAATGTTTTTAATACCCATGCCACCAATGAGGCAAAGGCGGCACATCTAATCTTAATCTATATTGTTTGGACTTTCGTTCGGTAAATCAGCTGAAAGAAAGAATACATTTCTTCTTTAAAGTTCCTTCCCCGCCCCTGCCATACCAGCAAGTGTTGCTTCCTGCCCTTCTGCTCTCTCAACGGCGCTTCCCTTTCCTGTTTGGGTTACAAGCCTTCATGAAGGCTCCTGGCTTGTCACCCTGCCAAATTTGTCTTCTGCTCTGTGACCAGGTGAAATAGCCTGTTTGGGTTTATAGGCTCACGTGCTAGACCTGAGCGTGTACTCCTGTGGGATTACCTGGCCAAGGGTTCCTCCATGGCAGGCACGTAAGTATCCGGGGACCGTGCAGGATGGCAGGGAATTTGTTGACCCAGGTTAATGTGACTGGATGGGAAGGAGAGCGTGTATTGTCTGTGTTTTGGTTGTAGTCTCACAGGATAATTTATAATTCTATAAAATGGTAATTAAGATTTTATGGCAATGCTACATTCATATGCATCCCCTGGCCGAGAGGGGGAGGCGGACTTGGCAGATCGAGCCTCCTTCGTTCCTGGTCTGCCTCTGTCAGCTCCAGGCAAATTGTCACAGGTTTATTTGCATTTCTTCTGGGATTGAAGGGAAACCAAAGCAAAGCAATGCCAGCTTTAATGAAAGACCTTTATGTTGATTTCCTGTATTAACTTGTGAATCTGCCTCTCCTGATTATTAGTTATGACTATGATCTTTCAAAGCCTTTGTTTAAGGTATTGTTCTCCTGGAATATGGATACAGCTGGTCCATGAGTGAGAGCCCTCAGTCATGTATTTTCACTTGACAGTTCACTTCTGAGTCTTGCAAAATGCGTATTTTACAAGGTTAGTTACTTCTTCATTTTATTTCTGTAATTTAAGAGTGAAGGGAAGCAGTTTGTATTTATAGCAACCTGATCTAGTCAAGTTGCTTTCTTACTGTTTTTGACAAACTGGGTTCATAGTGTTTCCCCAGGCCATTTACTCGACTTATTTTTAGGAACTTCTAAGCATTTACTTGATATTTATTTTGGGGAACTCCCAAAGTATATCCTGAAGGTGGTATACAAAATCTGAAAGTGAACCACACTTTACTGCAGAGAGAAATGTTGCGTGAATCAGAGCATTAATGGATTAGTGGAGTTTCTCCATCAGCAGACAGCAGTGACCCTACCTTGTTGGAAGCAGGTGTGAGTTGAAGGGAAAGTTTCAAAGAGCATGACATGGCTCTGGGGGTCTGGCTGCCTGGCAGCGATGGCGCTTCTCTGAATCACTGAACTTCCTCTATGAAGTGCCTTTTGCCAAGCAGTTCTCTTAAAGCATTTTTTTTTTTTAAGATGTTGAGTTGAGACACTGATGACTGGAGTTCCCCTCAGCATCATTTACATTCTTACGCTTCAGTTTGCAAAACATACCAGAAAGGTGATGGGTTAAAATTAACTCCATCACCTAGTTTCAAAATCTCAGCCATATAAACTAAGCAGATGTGCTGGCTTACAAGGGCATCAATCTGCAGCCACTCTGCTGGCCCTAAATCTCCGCGGATTGTCAGATGTGCTATTTAAAAGGCACGGTGGACACCGAGAGGTCAGGGTGGACTTTCGCTGGTGGTGCCGAGGACTGAGCTGTTCTGGACTGACAGTCGGGCCCAGGTGGAACATCTCTTCTGCTGCGTTACCACTTTGCATACTTTATTTATTTTTTTTGTGTGTTTCTACTCACTTCTCCCATGCTCAAGAGCACTGAGAGGGGACAGAAGGTTATGCAAGCTTCCCTGGTCATGCCAGGATTGCATGCGTGTTCCCAAATTTAGCAGCTCATCTCCCAAAGTCCTGGCTTAGTGTGAGATCTGGGTGCCTCATAAGCTGTCTCTTTTTCGGTTTACAGCTGAAGTGCCTGCCATGGATGTCTGCAACAGGTGCTGGACACGGCAATTCGCACTGGATATGCCAGTGTTAAGAAGGGAGAATTCAAACTGAATGTCTCATGGCTAGCAGAAAGAAGAGTAACTCTTAAATACTGTCCCTTGTGCAGGTGAACTGGTGTTCATCTTACTTTTGTTAATGCTGTAGGTACCAGTATTTCCATTTCCAGCTCTGTAAAATACATATTTATCTTGCAGGCGTGCCGTGACTTTATTTAACAGCGTCAGTCTTTTTGAGAGCTGTTTATGGAGGAAGCTTTGCATTTGCAGTATTTTCTTCTAATTATTTAATATTAAGCTCTTTATATGCTGAACTTTAGCAGTGGGGGAAGGTGATGGCCAGGCAGGTGCAGCGGGTGCTCAGTGGAAAAGGCTCATCTCCCGCTGGCGATGCAGCCAAAGCCCAGCACCAAAGGCAGATCTTCAATGTCTACATGCGAGCTGAGCAGGAGACCAAAAAAATAGCAGCTGCCCCAGGAACTGGGCTTCCATTCGGGTTTGCTGGGGGCAAGGGCTGTCCTGTCGTGGAATTCTCCCTGCACACGCAGGCAACCAGGATCGGGGCCAAACTGAGGACTTCTGACCTCTGGGTCTATGGGTTGGTGTTTCAAGGGGTCCCACGGAATGGGACTCAAAAGCAAATGGAGATAGTGGTTGTGGCACCTCCATATTATGTATGAAACCATGACTGTTGTTTTTCTAAACGCCTGCTAGAAAATATTGAGATGTCTGCACGTCACTGAGGATTAAAAGCTCCTATCTGGATGTAAAGTCCCCATGGGTTTCCACTGTCCTTTAATCTGATCAGTGGCTAAATGCTGCTTTTTCACTGTGACGTTTTGCTGCATTATTGAAATAAGTTCTTCAGTCCTCTGGGACAGAAGTAGGGTGAATGACGGTGACACCGACTGTCCTGCCTGTTTGGTTGCAAAGGGAAGTAGGCTTTGAAAAAAGAGATCCCAAAAGGAGTCAAAAGCACGACTGATGCTGTGTTGGAGAAATGAGGAATGAGGCTCCCACCGAGAAATGGGGTCAGGAGCAAAGCCGGCAGTGAATCTCTCGTGGGAAGGCTGGAGAGCTGCTGTGCCGGGGCAAGTTTTACCTGTAATGAGCTCAGGTGTCAGGTGTGGTGTATACGAGCCTGGATGACCTGACTGACTTGCGTTCAGAGGGTCTCCTGGTTTTTTTGTTCTATAAATCCAGTTATCAGAGAAAAATGTCCACCTGTTCCCATGAAGATGACTACTGAAATGCTTTCTCTGCATCCCAGTCATTATTACATTTGTTGTAGTGAAGCCAATTAAAATGTTTAGCAAATTAATCCTTTAGAGTTTGCAGTAGACTTTAAATGCTGCAGGGACGTGACTTGTAGGTTACTAATTTTGAGGTTAACACAGATACGTACCACACAGACCACACGTCTGCATATACAGGGTTTTGTATTTACGTTTAAGCTGACGTTGAGAAAATTGTGTCAGCTTCTTAAATCAGCATCAGCATCTATTTCTTGCAGGTCAGGTTTAACCACGCAACTGTGACTTTCTGTAGGCAGACTCAGTGGACAAGTAGCGCGAGATGTGTTAAGTGGCTTGTGAGTTATCTTGCACGTTCTGTGTGCTGAGGGTTTTCTTCCCAGGTAGGACAAGCCTTGGGCAAAGAAGTAACACTTTCTGAGACCAATAAGGATGGTTATATCAGTCAAAAATAATTTTTAATTACTAATCTTTTAAAGTGGCAGGTATGGGTGGGATATAGAAATCTTAAAGAAAAGATAAATGATTTTAAGAGTAACTGTTTGCATTTCCTAAGAATACCAGAAGACAGCTCATTTGAAGGCGAGAGAATCATGAGCATCTTGAAACAAGCTTGATTCATAATAAGTTCAAAGTATAATAGCTTGATTTCTATCAGGGGAGCTTTCATAGTTTATGGTAAGTGAATGTCTGCCCTGAGGAAGCAGTTGTGTCTGTAAATATAAAGGAGAGTGGAAGTCTTCTGGTCCAGCTGGCACACTGGAGTAGAGCCCACAGAATTAGGTATTTAACCCTGAAGTTGATTAGTTGCGGTCATTTGTTGCACCTTTTGTACGCGTGATTTGGTGACTCTCCAAAAGCTGTATTACGTTGCCCTGGCTCTAGGATAAAGTATTTTAAAACTCTCCCGTTATCCCTAGAGAGGTGATCCCTCTGTGTGGGCTCGTGCCAGACAGGGGGCCTGGGGTAGGGCTGGGATAACGCTGCACCATGGCAGGCTCTGCACAAGGTCGATGGTCCCCTCTGCTCAGGGACTCAGTACCACACTCAGCAAAAGTTTTATTCATAAGAAGATACCTTGTAAGTAGAGAAAACAGGTCAATGAAGGAGCAGTGCAGCTTGGCCTCTCGTCTTTTTCTCAGTCTGCGACAGGAGAGGAAAGTCAGAGCCTTTCTAACAAAGACTTGCCTCCAAACATCATAATTTTCTCCCTTTTTTCTCTTTATTCTCTAAGCCAGGTCTTTTGTGGTTCCACCCTGAACTTTTTGCTTGTATACTTGGATAACTCACCAGACTGGTCAGAATGAAGCAGGAGGACTTTTACTTAATCTATGGCTTCATTTCTGTCATTTCATTTCCGCTTACATTTCCTCCTCCTATTTAATTACTTGCAGTCAGCCAGCTAATGTCAAGCAGCCCATCAAGTCTCATGTGATAATTCACAGATATTTTCCCTAAGACTCCCTGTGTTATCTTTTCCATAATCATTTGTGGCTGTCTTTGGGCTATGAGACCTTGGTAATCATAAATTTACTAAAAGCCAGGAAGACAGGACTGCATTTTTCAAGTTCTGCACAGATGGAAGAGGAGATTTCTGGATGAAGCTGCCTTCATTGCAGCGCTGTCTCAAAGTACAGCCTCATTTCTACCGCTAACCACTCTCCCCAAATTCAGTAGTCTCAGTGCCTTAAATGGTAGATTTAAGCTTGACGTGACTCATTTAGGGCTGGAAGTGCTGCTGACACCATGGCTAGCAAAGCAAGGAGGGTACAGCAGATCTGAGTAGCCAGCCAAGAACGCCACGCAGCCCAGGTGCTGTGCTCGGCTGCCCTCTCTCACCAGGGCTGGGCAACGAGGGTCAAAGCTGACCCTTTCAAGAAGGGTTAACTCCAAATTAGCTAATCTGCTAATTTGTGAAGACGATTCCTAAACAAGGAGGTGGAAAACTGCAGGTCAAAAGGGACTATGCAAAATCTAGTAAACAGTATCACCTGCAAAGATATATATTTTTTTAATTTATAGTTTTGTAATATTGAAACAATATTCCATAAATCTCAGCGATGAATGCTGGATTTTAGGTACCAGCTGTGAGCAAAGGATTTCCCAGTGCAGTCTGCTTCTATCAGATACGAAGTTAAGCAGATTTGCTTTAACTTCAGGCAAACAAGTGGTCCTGATGCAGAGGTTTTCCATCCCACAGATGTAAAGCACTGAGGAGAAGATGCTTTCAGAATAGATAGGGGGGGATATTAGGATTTGGGTGTAAAGGGGTCCCTAGGAAGAATTCTTCCCCTCCACATATAAATAAGATGTCTCAAATCTGCCCTAGAGCATACTGCAGCACATTGGGGTACCTTATGCACAAACGTGAATGGTTTAGTGATTAAGACCCTGCCATGATTCAATTTTTATCTCTCTTAGCAAGTAATTGCCCAAGTGGATGAGTCTAACAACTTGCATGTTAATGTTACATGAAAAATCAATAGGCAAATTAGTAATATTTGGAAAGGTATGTGAAACTTGATGAATCTTCTCCAACACGTAGTCATTTTTCAGTAGCTTTTGTGTATTCATAGGAAAATAAGTCAAGTTCTAGAAGCTACACTCATGACTTTGTGTATAAATACTGTTATCTGCCAGACTCTTCTCATGGAGAAGGAATATGACTACACAGGAGCGTGACTAAACCCTGTATTTATTACCTGTTATCTGTAGTTGACATAAATATCAACGTTGTATGGTCCCAAAAACAACAGAAAATTTTGCTGGAGCTTCGTGAATCCAGTGTTGCTTGATTTACATTTAAGGTAATGGGCTCCAAAGAGGGTAATAAAGAGGATCTCACTGACATTTATAAGAGGAACATTTTCTGGACTGTTTTCAGGGAAGCCCCTTAAAGTGGCAGTGGGAAAGTTGTGCTTTTCGTGAGTAAGATGAGTAAAGAGTCTTCAGGCATAAAGAGTTACACCTCCATTTAGGGTGAGACAGCAAGCTAGCAATGGGTCCCTGGGGGCATTTTAGGTCTTGAAAGATTGATGAAGTGCTTTGCAGGGAAGGATTCCCCTTGTGCTGTACTTGTTTTATGTTCCTTTCTGTTATTTCACTGGAGGCCAGATAACAGGCTTAATCCTGTTTCCATTCAAACGAATGATGAAAAACTTCCATTGACTGCAGGCAGAGCAGGGATTGAGTTTGATGTGTTGCCTTATATTACAGTAACAATTGGTTGTCATGCATCAAATATTGCTCCTGGGGTCTACATCCGTATTTCAGTCATGGGGTTGTAGAGGGGTTCTTTGCTGCAGTTTTCAATGGCAGCAAAGTCTGAAAGCAAAGGTGTTGTATCCACTGGAATCTGGATAAGGCCTGACGAATAAGTCCATGATAAGGCCTTCACATCTGTATGGTTAGGTGTGTTCTCTTTGTTGTAAGCAAGGATAATTTAATTAATTTTGATTAATTAAGGAGCGCATGGCTATTGTGGGTCGCAAAATTCTTCAGAAATGGAGACAACATTGTGTCCCAGATTTGCTTGGATGAATCCAGTGATGTGCTCTTGCTTACTTTATTACATCAGGGCTTGTAGCGACTGGTAAGGCTTCAGTAGAAGGACCCGGTGTCATGCTGGATGAGCGTGACTCCCCCATGGACCATGTTTTCTGGGAGCCCCCTGGCTCATTGGGCTCCCTGGGTTGCTGTGACCCTAGGCAGCTGATGCTCCCCCCATCTCTAGAGCTGGAGGTGGCATGGGACACCGGGGAGCACAAGCAGGTGGGCACCATCCAGCCACAGGACCGTACCGGGGATTATTTTTAGCAATTCCACTTCCACATGGCAAAGCTAATCCAGTGTACTTGCCTTTTTGCTGGTGCCTTGCTCTCCCTTCCTCCCCATCTGTGAATCCAAGGCAGGGTGAACATCCCCGTATGGGTCCAGAGGATGCAGGCAATGCCGCCGCTGCTGCCAGTCTGTGGCTGTTCCCCCAGTTGGAGGATTAGGCAGGCTGGAGTGAGCTCAAATCCCTCAGCTGCTGCTGTCAGATACGGAGAAGCTGCCACGAGACATTAGCTTACCTTAAGAAAAGTGATGGAGAGGTATTTGCTTGGGTAAGTACATCAGCAAAGGCACAGCTGCTCTCCAGGTATCTCGCATAAATAAAGTAACAGCAACTGGTGGATGAGCTTAATTTTATATATTCTGAAGAATATAAATAAAATAATGTTTAGACTTGCTGGTTTGAATATATTGCCCATATGCTTCAGTAGGATAGCCTAGCTGTTTCCATGCTACATAATAAAAACATACTTTGTTCTATTTTCTTACCTTGCTCTTTATGGAGATGTCTGCCAGCATCGCCGCTTGCTTTGAAAATGCCATGAAGAGTTTCCAGGCTCTTGCCCATAACCTGGAGGAGGTCTGTGGGCTACCTGGAGGCTGTGCAAAGTGACTGATAAAAGAAGCCAAGCATCAGTAGGCTTTCATGTACAATGGAGGATACATTGGAAAATTGACTTGGAAATCTTTTGGAGACCCACAAATCAGAAAAGATTGAAAAATGCTGCTGTAATCTACCCAGATCCTCTTACTACTTACAGTAACGTGCTCCCGTTCATTAAAACGCTGACAGTGATGGAGTCGGGTGGGTTTGGGTTTGCAGCAGTTGGTATATTTACACGTGGTGTAATTTGGTGCAGTGGCAGGGCAGGGATATGGTTTAACACCGCCCAGGAGCTTCTCATTTATTTGTTCATGTGCTCGTGAGGCATTACTGAGGCAAAACCAAAACAAAGAACTATATGCAACAGGAGGGGAAAAAAAAGGATTTGAGTGCAAATTGGATATTGCACTGCTGAAAATTATTTAATACGGCTTGGGCTAAGAAAGGGAGGTATATAAATATATATATATAGGTCTAAAGTTAATAGGACGGTCATGAACTTAAGAGTGTTGCAGGACATAAATCCTAACAGGTTTTTTTAGGCCCAAGATACACTATTTGCTTGTTGAAAATCCCTGTTATATTTGAAGACCTCAAATATCCAAAATTTGGAGGATTCGCCTTTTTCTTTGTCTAAGGAACTCTTATTTCCTCTGGTACACGAAAAGTGGCTGGGAAGTCAGGAGGGCAGGAACTGAAATCCAGATCTGTGTTGACCTGTCATTCGACAGTATTTGCCAGTGGCATTTCTCGCACATGAAGGGTGTGTTTTAGCATGAATGTAGTATATGTGTATTAGTCACGAATATGCAAGCAAGAGGCAAAGAACTGATGAATTTCTGTGAATCTGCAGAAGAAAAATAGTTATTAATGCTATACAAAATGATGGCTGTATACACAGTCATGCAGATATTCCTGCGTTCCCCTTTCCCACTTTCTTTGCTGCTAGGATGAAGGAAAAAAGAGTTCCTCTGTGTCTTCCACCGTGTATTCTGGGACTTCTAAGTGCGTCAGCAGGTCTGGGTGTTAGGCGTCAGCTGGATTAACGTAATTGATTTCTTCAGTTTACCTAACGTGGCTTTTGGTTCAAGGTCTGCTTGCTTCCAGTTTTAAATGTGTAACTCATCTGTGGATGTCACGTTTATTTTGTCAGTAAGCTGTAAAATATTGGTAAGTTTTCATGCAAATGTGAAAGGCTTCACTTGCCAATAGGTACATAAAATAAATGGAGCATTCATACTGTTGGACAGTTTTCATAATGTTTGTGTGATACAAGTTATTCCTCTGGGCCTAGTATTTTTATATAAAATAGATTATCAGTTCAAAACAGCAGCATACGGGAGTTTTTATAAGTCTGTGAACACATACATGCCAGCTTTAATTTAACAGGCAGATTGCATTCAAAGGATTAGCAGATCTCTTATAAAACATATGTTATAAGTAGCTCTGATAATTTCTGTTGGTTTCTTTTCCTTTGGAGGTTTTCGGTAGTACACAGCAAATTCACTGTTGTTTTTTTTTCCTGATTTTGTTGTTTTTACTCTGCAGTGAACAGAGTATTTGCCAAGCCCGGGCTTCAGTTATGGTCTATGACGATACCAGTAAGAAATGGGTGCCAATCAAACCTGGACAGCAGGGATTCAGCAGAATCAACATATACCACAACACGGCCACTAACACCTTCAGGGTAGTTGGAGTTAAACTGCAAGATCAACAAGTGAGTAACTGTATTGAGTTTCCTGCAAATTAACCTTTGATCTGTTTTGATACCATCAGTTCTATACTTAATGCAGTCTAGCAACATTTCCTGCTCCTTGCAAGGTGCCTACCACTCTGTTACTCCAGTCATTCAGATTTTGTATAATTTCTTGTGCACAGAATGTAGCATAATTTATTACTGCTTATTTGCAAACAGAACTTTTGGTGAATGCCTGAGAGATTTTAATGTTTTTTTTTTTTCCTCCCTCCATTTTTAATTGTGAAATGAATCTTATTTCATTCTGCGGGTTTTGCTGTCAGCTCCCCCAAAACTTTTTGCTTGGTTTTAATACTATATATGAGAAAGAAATCAGTTGTTCTGTGCTGCCATCTCATACAGAGTGATTGTTACATTGCTGTGATAAGTAATTAGTTCCTTGTAATGCATTTTAAATTCCTAGGTGCACACTATGATCTGATTTACAGTAGGACCTCCTTGGGTATTAAAGGAGTTATAGGGGATTTAGATAATCAGAACTGGGATCAGACCCTCCTCAGCCACCAGCAGCCTGGCTCGTGGGTGTGCTGGGAGGTGCATGCCATCCGTAATCAAATGTCATGTTTAGAGCCTAAACTATAAAAATATACTTCGAGGGGGAGTTGTAGTGCTATATTGCTGTGCTGCTTGTATTTTAGAGCAGACATTTCAGTGTCAGGGACTCCCCGCTACGTGTTGATGTGAGGCCGGTGCAGTGGTGGCAGCCCGGGCTGCCCACCTCCCACGCTCTCCTTGAGCCCTCAACCTGGCAGAAGAAACAGAAGAAACTGGGTGGTTGATTTTCTGATGGTTCAGAGAGTGGTGTTGCCTCCTGGGAAGGTGTGTTGAGCAACATCACCAGCATCAGATGGACGGGACAGGGCAAGCCCATCCTAGCCAGACAAGCCAAGCCTAGCCTAGCTCCAAGCCACACTGGAGACTGGGAGCTGGGGCACCACCACCTCTCAGCTGCCACAAGTGTTAAATTGCCTGATCTGCTCATGGAAATGCAGATGATGTCCCTCAGCTGTGGTGGCTCTTGTGCCAGCTGGGAAAGCTACCCACATTGATTACTAGAAACGTTAATGACGTTGCTGCACTGTCCATATACGCAGTCAGCAATTTGAAAAAGGAAAAGCAGAATAGAAATAGCTGGGGGGTTTAGCACATTGGTTTTCAAATTCTTGCAGTACACTTTTGAAATGTCTGCCACATCTTTTGCGACTGCTTTTATCCTTCTCAGTAAAGGCAATAATAAACGTATGTTGTTCCATTTCAAAAATAGAAGATATTTTTGAAAATAAATGAAATGCAGTGGCTTCTTAGTCAGTTGTGAAAACCTGTACTGCTTTGTAGCATGCCACGTTAGCTGTTTATTTTACATAGCCAGCAGGTGGATGTAAATTATTTTCATGTGACTACAATCTAAGACGCATCTGAAGTGCTGGTGCAAAACAAGCAAAAGTCATAAAGTCTGTATATATGTGTAAGGGAGACTATGTACCAGGGTCTGTCTTAATCAGAGTATGCAATTTAAAGAGTAGGGCATATTAAAAATTCAATCTTGATCCCCTTTAAACATGTTTTGCAATAACTGTCATAGTCTATTTGCTTGCAAATGTTCCTACTTACTAAGAGGCTGCATGGCATCTAAAAATCATCTTAATTCAGAAGGAAACAGAAGAGTTTTTCTGGAGTTTAAAGACTAAAAATCCTCCCTCAAACAGAAAACTACAGGTTACCTTAGTCACATAAAACTGTAAAAGAGAAAGTATCCACTGTAAATATAATTACAAAAATCCAGTATTATGAATAAATTCAAGACAGCGTAGCATTGTAGTATTAAAAGGAATGATCTGAAACTCTTTAGGATTCAGAATTTAATATATTTCATATGAGTCTCACATGGAGTCATAACCTTGCTACGCTTGCTAAGTATTTGCATTTAATGAGAACAAAAATGAATTTCAGTTAAAATAATTTTCTGTACAAGCCATTTCATGCTTGCTCTCAGGTTGTGCTAAATCACACTGAAAGTGAGGTTTTAGTAAAAGCTGTTGTCTTGCCAGGAAAGCCATGTTTTTCAGAAAGGACTAGTATTCAGCTAATATGTGCTTTGGCATATACTGAAGCTAATGTCACTACACAGATTTCCAAGAGTTGAGAAACTGGTTTGAAATACATAACACAGCAATACCATGGAGGAACAATCTTAAGTTTTGTTACATACTGTTTGGCAAGGCATAGACTAGAGTAATCTTCATGACTTCACCCATGCCTGCCTTTAATGTTTCCCATCTAATTTTTGGTTTTTTATATTATACTTCTAAGAATCTCTCCCTTTAATTTTCATCCCCCTTGTTTTTTATTCACATACATTCTTCTGTAGACTCCTTTTGTTGTAAAGGCTAGCTGCCTTTCTGTTTCCTAGCCCTTTTTTGGTGCACATGTTGGGGTTTGTGATACTGTCTTCTCATTCTGCTTACCTTATCTGTGTTTGACTTCTTCTAAAAAGTTCACCGCAAAGAAATATGGGGTTTAGTGTGGGAGAACCTGAGCATCGTTCTCACCACCAGGAAGTGGTCACCCGACCTCTTCTTCTCCTGAAGTGTCTGGGTGAGGTGCAGGTCGCGTGCTTGCATGCAGCAGCAGTGCTAAGTCACAGACCAGCGGTCCATGAATTCCCCTTCCTGCTCTGCACGGACCTGCGCGTTTGCGTAGACTCACGCTGCCATGAGTGGTCATCTTCAGAAAACCAGAAATAAGACTTTTGAGACCCCAACTTTGGGGGTTGGAGCACCTCTGCTATGAGGACAGGCTGAGGGAGCTGGGGTTGTTCAG
>JAOXJM010000041.1:9934629-9948198 GCA_026413425.1 Tringa solitaria
TTAGCAGGGGAGTTGGACTGGATGATCTCTAGAGGTCCCTTCCAACTCTGACAATGCCGTGATTCCCTGAAAATCCTTCACCAAAAGCAGCGAGTTAAACTGAGGTTCCCTCTGGACCGTTCACTGCGCACAACACCCCGTCTATCTGCTAGCTCTGCAGCTGGGGATATGCTACACACACTGCTTGGGATGTGCTATATCCAATGTTTACTTGTTTTATATATTCCCTGCTGAGCCATTATTGTGTTTAGGCACTGCTAATCTTCCCATAGTTGGATACAGATTCTGGCTTCCATAACTGCTGCTACCTTCGTTCTACCGCCCACTTGCATAGACTAAAATTAATCATGGGAGCCTACAGCAGAGACTCTGAGACTGCATCCTTTCTTCAGCAGACGTGGAGTCAGGGTACTGTAACATTGGGGAAAAGAACTACTCTAAGTTGCAAAGCAATGGTGTGGGCTTTTGAATGGTGCATTAAGCTGAATTAATTTAAAAAATTGTAGCAGTCCATGTTTTGCGGAGTTGGAAATATTTTTAGGCAGTGCTGACTTTTAAATGAATGAGTCACTTCAAATGAATACACAGTTATGAACTAGTGTTGAGAATTACTGTACTGTCCCACTTATTCACGAGAGAAACTACAATATTCGAGATCATTCACGGCAGGCAGTGATCTCTCTGTGTTGATTACATGTGGCACTAGTAAAAAGTAAACTGAGTGCTTCGTTAAATGCCCGTGGTTAAATGGGCTGAATTGGGTCCTACATCCAGCCTGTGTTAAGCTGGGTTGCATGTCAAGGTCATCCCTGGGGAGGGATTCTTCCCAGGAGTCTGATGTCCCAAAGCTTGGGAAAGTTGAGAGAAAACCCGTAGTCGAAACTTGTTGCCTCGTGGTATTTCTGCAGTGGGTGAACTCCTACTCTTACCCATGGGGAGGGCTGAAGCAAGGGGTGAAATGCAGGAGCTGAACACATACTCACTCTTGTGCTTTGTAAGGATGCTAATGATCATGTTAGGAGTAGTCTGAAATGAGATAAAATAAGACTAAAAAGAAAATAGTAATACAAATGTGTACCATCCTTCCTTTAGAGGTTGACAGTTGCCTCACTAAATCGCATTTGTTTACCTGCCAGCTTGTTTATAGGCCTAATTACTTTGATTTCCTTAAAAGTCTCTTGAATCTGTTCTCCTTTACAATAAAATCTGAAGAGTTGGTCCTGAGCCAGCCTGCAAAATGAGAGCAAATGATAACATTGACTTGCTCATTACCAGTACTCTTGCTTACAGTTCTTTAATGGTGCCATTTGTTAAGACCATTAGTATGACAAATGACTTCCCATTAAATTGTTTTTCTTTCGCGGCTGTCCACTTTGTGAAGCCAGACCTTTTACTCGCGTAAGTTACCTGATGCAAGGAGTTACCACCAGTTATTACCTTGTCACCTGCCGCCAGCTTTCACTGGGGACAGAGCATCACCCCTTCTTGCCCAGTAATACTGCGGAAAAAGCCTTTTGCACGGATCTTGCCTGCGGGCTGTTTGATGTTTGGCATGCAGACAAAGTTCGTGTTCTTCAGGGCTTACATCCTCTTAGATTTAACAAACGCAATGATCTGTGGCAGCACAGCACAGTTATTGGAGCAGGACATAAGGTGAGGAAAGCAGAAAGCTGAAATGGGCAAGCTCTTCCCTGGCATCATTTTGTAGGAAAGGCAGCGGTGCCCATGATGAAGGTAAAAGATAACTCTTTCTGCAGGGATTAATGGAGCCTGTAGACTCAGCGCTTCTCCCAGAGACTGGTTACACTTCCCTGAGAGAGGGGGAATGAGACTATTTTCTCTCCTTTCTTGCTCCCCAAATGACAGGCAAAGGAATGGCTTAATTTCTTTCCTTCCTTATTTGCTGACTTCAGACACTGTTCTCACTTCCCATCTGGTGCCTGACAGCACCCGCATGTTTCTGGGCTGTAGAAGGAGGCAGTGGCTTGGCTTTGTGGCTTGGCGTGACCAGCTCTGAGGGCATCCTCGGCAAAGACTTGGTACCTCTTGGAGAAGAACTGAGAGTCTGATGCATGCAGCCTACTGGTAAATGCTGCCTATGACCTAGTGAATATAACATATTTTTGCTTTGCTTTCGATGTCTTTGCTCTGGGGACTTGGATGGTTATTGTTGACTTACAATGCAAGAAAACCGTATTTCTAAACATAAACACCACGTGCTGGAAAGCCTTGTGCAGAGGACTACGTTGCAGAGTTAGTCATAGCTAACGAGGTCAGCTGCCTTGTCTGACTAAGAAGGGAGAAGCTGGAGGAAGTCAGAGGCTTGTAAGAAAGCCATTTTCTTGTTCTAAGTGACTTAAAGACCACACGATACAAAGATGTGGGTCACAGAGGGAGCCTTCCGTCACAGAGCTTCACAGACCCAGCTTTAATTCTGCAGGGAGGACGTTCTGGCAGTCAGAAGGATTGCTCCTCACTCTTCTTCTGATTAGCGGATCTGTTGGCGTTTCTTTGGCACCATTGATTATTCGACATCTATTTCCCCAGCCCCCTTTCCCATAAGTTGGATTTGATGAAGTTCTTCGGAGTTTGAGATGTGTTTCCATTCCTTCAGTCATTCTGCTATTCTTTCTCATCCAAAAGTGACTGCATTTCTGTATTGCTGGGAGGAAGTTCCTTGAAAAGCCCTTTGAGCCCTCCAAAATAAGGGCAGAAATAGAAGAGTAAAGCATTGATTCATCAAACAGCAGATAAACCAGCAGTATAGAGCATATATTATCTCTCCTAGTTAGATGCCCTAAGTATTTGCAAGGGTTCTGTCAGTGCAGGATGTGTGTAAAGATTATGGTGCGCTGGATTTCAGATGAAAGTCCACATGATTTTATTTTTTTTTTAATGGAATTTTGTAATGTTATATTCAGTTTATTCTTTCAGTAGAATTTTTCCAACTAGCCCCGCGTCTCTCGATATTTCAGCAGCACTGAAGTGTAACTGCTAGGGAAGTCCGTCAGCTGCATTCATCTTCTACAATGCAGTGACTGTTTTATTTGATAATACTGCCCCAAGACTTCCCAGCGCCACAGAGGACACAGTGTGGGAAGACAAAAGGCTGCATCTTCATTACAGTACTGCATAATACATAGAATAACTCATCAATAATGGAGGGGACCCACCACAGGACACAATGCCCACTTGCAGCCAGCTGGTTCCCAAACCGTGCTGGTGTAAGGAGATCCGTGCCCCGTGCAAGGCGCTTCGCACACTGCACTGTGGACTCGATTCCCACACTAGCAGGTGGAGATTATAAACCACAAAGATGGTATATTCTGTGCAAGTTGAACTTTTAAATGTGCTAATAACATTTAAATACTCCTGTAACCTCATATTGTGTGGGCATTGTAGGACCGTAAGCGTGCCATTCTGCTGCAGGTCTTTTAACTAAGTCATCCCAGAAGTTGTTCCTATTTATAATGTAGGCATAGAGAACTTGTAAATCACAAATTTTTAAACTTACTAGCGTAAATATGATCCATGTGGTCAAACACCTAGTGCTAGTCAAAATAGCAAGCCACAGGCAATGGTTAATTGGGTGCATGTTAAAAATACAAAAACTTTTGCTTCTTTAAAAAACAAAGCTTACCCAGGAGAGTAAATCTTTCCTGAGTGACATCTTCCAAAAACACTAGAGAAAGGTCTAGAGAAATAAGTTTCACAATTTTTTCCATCCTCATGCCTGTTCTGGTTTCAATATGAACTTAAGTCACTCAGAAACTCTCTGCAGAAAGGGCAGTTTCTGATCTAACTTGCTGTGCTTTGTGAGTCAATGAAAAGGGAGGGGAAATTCAAGTAAGATAATGAGCTTTTTCCTTTCATCTGCTGCATTGCTTTATCACTGGAACCGTTCCAGAAAAATCCACCTGACTTACAAATAATCTTTTAGTATATTGCTCAATATAGGAAAAAAAATTCCTTCCTTTGCAAACTGGACAGAGATGAGCTGTTACCCAGCAAACTAGGTGTGAGTTTATTTTCTTGAGCAACCAGCGAAGGGTAGTCCCCAACCAGTGCCTGTCTCTGCCTGACCCTTCGAGGGCAGGAGTCCCTTGCAACCCCAGCTGAAAAACTGTGTCTTGCTCCCAAGGCTTTTCCTTACTGTGCTTAAGGGGGTAACAGCCCTCATACAAGTCCACTTGCCCACCTTTCCAAGCCAACCAATGCTTCTCCTCCTGGAACTGTGGGCACTTGCCTGGAAAGCTTCCCCTGCCTGCAAAACTGCTCAGGTGCCCTCTTCTCAGCTTAACCTGGGTTTCCTGGGATGGATATATGACATCTCTAAGAATCTGGGTGCAATACATAAGTTTGAGTTCGCATTAAGAGAAACGTGTTTAAAACTAGACCTGGAAGAAGTTGGCCCAGCCAGAAGCAGCAGTGAGTAAAATTGGTTAATCTTTGTATTAGCTTGGCTCCAGCTTACTGGAGCACAGGAGGTGAATTGCTTCACTTGTGAATAGATAAACTGGGATTACAGACTCCTTTCAGTGTTAGAACTGTAAATATCATTGCTATTATTCATCTGTCAGGAAGTATCAAACTGTTATTTAATTATTCCGCTCTATAGAAGTAAGCATCGTTTTGGTTTTTTTTTGCAATTCAGTTTTTCAATCCCCCAGATGGTAGGGATCCACGGCAGAAAGTTTTCCAGGGCGGTGAAGTGCTCTCCCAGTGTTATGCTAATAAAAACCCATGGCATGTTGCTTGTACGCGTCTCGGCCACTATTTCTGCAGGACTCTATTGTAACCCTGCTTGGAGCAACAGCAGCGCCCGAGCCGCTGTCGCACGTCTGGAACTACAAAAGGTGCCTCTGTTCTTTGAAGAGCATAACAAATCTTAACGGCTCTTGAGTCTCTCGCTGATGTTTTTTTTGCTGTGCTGAATTCTTCTGCAGTAAATGAAAGCCACTTCAGGAAGGAAACTGTGTGGGGAGAAAATTGTCGAGAGATTTAAGAGAGAGTCGCGCACGTTGAGAGCGAAGACGTTCTGCTTAGAGAGATTCCCTAGCACCGTTGCCCTCACACCCTCGATTTTCTGAAACTGGTGCAAACTGGCAAAGTTCCCAGAGCTCAGTGGTAGGAGATGCAACGTGGCTTTTTCGCTAGACTGCAGTAAGGGGCAGAAGAATATATTAGCTTAGGAAAAAATTAATTATCAGAATTTTAGAAGTACAGTAATTTATGGAGTGCACGGCTCTTCAAAAATCTGAAGCGTATGAAGAGCAAATGGCTTTTTGTGATGAGAACAGTATTTTTCTCTTTGCCTTTTCCAGTGCCATACTTTGGCAAGTTGAGTCTCAGTGCATTTTGGTTTGCTCAACAGTAATAGTCTATGGGACATTTATTTATTGATTTGGCATCTGATTTCTTTCAGTAAAAGAGAAATTGCTCCTTGGAAGACATTTGATTTTTTACCAAACTTTCTTTGGGTTTTGTGTTCATTTTCTGTCATTCTTAAACTGCTTTGATATTTGGTGTCCTGGGGTGGTCTCTAAAATAACATGACTTCATTTGTGTCGGAACAAGAATTGCTTTCTTAAGGCAGTTTGTCTTCCTTTTCAGACCCGGTATGAGTGACGAGGGGCTGTGATTCCATGCAGAACAATACTGTCTGTTTACTTCTGTACATACACTGACATCTCACCCCGCTCTTTGGATTGATTCACAGTATTTGTAAAGCCAAATACTGGTATAGTTCATAATATATGAGATATATAATGTTGTTTCATTCTAGCGTTAGCCCCCCCGCCCTGCGATTCCTTATTTTATACTAATCATGGCTAGCCTATGCTAATTGTTGGGTACTAGCTAATTTACATCAGGGATTAATGAGAAACACAAATGTCTAAAGTTTTGGTTATTGCTGAGCTGGCAAGAAACGTGGTTCTTTTTTTTTTTTATTTAGTAGACTTTCTGGATTCCCAGCTAAAAGCCAGACCTTTATCTCTACAATAATTGATACACTCCCCTAGCTGTGATCCCACTCCAAACAAGTAATAATTGTGTGACCTCGATCCTCCTGTTAACAGGAGCAGAAATGTAGGCATCTGTAGTACAGGGGTTGGTACCTGAGCTGGGCTGTCTCTGTGGCCAAAAACAGTAACAGATGCTCCTGGGACAGTTGTTTACATATTTTAGGTGTCTCTACCAGGCACCTCTGGGCAAAATTCAGCCTATTTTTCCAGTCTTTTTCATCACTGATTTGTAAAGGATTGCTGCTAAGAACCCTTCTCTGCTTCATGACAATTTTGCTGTGATCCTCTCCCAAACATTCTAATTAATAGATTAATTATTTCTAATTATGCTATAATTAATTACTAAATGCAAAAATTATTAAACCTCTAGTTTAATAATAATAAATTAGGGACCTGGAAACTAATGTGCATAAGCTGCATTTTTAGTGTTGCTCCATGGGTTTCCCTGGGTGGGGTGGGGAGAACTCCCAGGAACACACGTGTGCTGTGTGTGTCCATATGTGTGTGCTCGCATGAGCAATGCACAGCAGATTATCACTCCTCCGAACGCCTGAGCTCTGCAAACAGATGGTCTTCGTACATGCAAATTTCTGGATTTTCTATCAGAAGTGAACTCGGGAAGAAATTCACACTTGTATAGATAGAAATCAGGAATATGTTGCAGGATTTTTCACATGTGATCAAAATAAAATTGATAGTGTTTTGAATTTTGTTTCTAAACTCTGCTTCCATGATGTGCCATAGTGCACTGCATGAACACCATTCCCTAAATACGTGTTCCTGGTCAAAACATACTGTTTTAGGACCAGGGGACTGAGCGGGGACAGTCAGTGGTGCAGCGAGGAGGTCAGATACGGCTCTGCAGCCCTCTCTGGGGCAGGCCCAGCTGAGGGGAAAGTCTCCTGCTTAATTCCAGCCACCGAGTGAATCGCCATATGCTGCTGCAGGCAAAGCATGTAGAGCAGCTTCTGCTGCTGGCTGGTAATCCCCGGGGAGCTCACACAAAGTCTATTAATTGCCTTCTTAGATGACTCCATGCAGTCACCCAGCATCTTATTTTTCACCAAGTCAGGAACCCGAAAGCTCTAGGTTTTGTGGCATTCTGCAAGCAGAATTTCAGGCCCTTATGGCAAGGAGTGTTGTAATTTCTCCAGTTGATCCTAATGAAGCAGTAGAGCTGAAAATGGGATTCTTTTAACTCAACTTCAGCCATGTAAATGCTAGGCATCTGGTGTACAATGATTGTGTAGTTTCCTTTCCCTTCCATGGAACAGGGACGGCTCACCAAGAGGTGATAAGTGTGGATGTGGTCCTGTGCTGGTGGCTCTACATGCTGCACAGTCCCTGTGACAGGGACTGAACCGCAACCCTGCTCGAATGGAACCATCTCGGGTCGTCCTGCAGTTCAGGAAGGAAGCAATCTGTGAAGAGGTGGTTTTAGTTCAGGAAGATCCTCACCTTTGTACCCGTACGTGCTCGGCTGCACAGCTGAGGAGAAGGCAGCGTGGTTCAGGTCTTCAAGGTGCATTTAAAAATCTGCTCCACTCCTACTGATGAAAAAGCCAGATCCTGCAAAGCAATCACCATCGATCTGATTTGCATGGATTGCTTTATCTTTTGGTCTTGATTAGTATTCCGGAGTGCTCTACAGAAAACATCGCATTTAATTCCGTTGCCTCTGCTGCTGGTTTCCAGGGACTCCCTCTGGTGGTTAGTGCAGTCCCTGAAAAACTGCATTTTCATCTTCCTCTGTGCAACACAGCATGGTATTAGAGGTAGATACTGTGAGCATGGCAGGGTAAGGGAGAAATGTAAACCATATCATTCTCTAAATGGAAAAAAAAATAACAGTAGGTACTTACTATACTGGTTTTGCTCTATTTTGATGCAACCCTATCCTCTATGCAAAGGGGGAGAATCAAGTGTTTAAATGAGCCTCATTTTCCAATATTGATTAAATCTTACACGAGGGACCTGTCTTGTGCTCTTCTTAATCTCCCCAAAATCTCACTGAGGTGACAGTTTGGTACCCAAGAAATTCAGGACTGGTTGGTGGGATCCAAGTGTTACATGGTGGATGATGGCCTTCCACCAGCATGGCCTTCACTGGCCAATGTGCTCAACCCCTGCAATTTACCCTGGCTTGGACATGTGGAGAAGTGTTCTTCACAGAAGTGGTGGTGGGATTGGACTAGATGATCTCTAGAGGTCTCTTCCAATCCCGTATGATTCTATGATTCCTGTGTGTGTCTACAGGACAGTGCTTCATTTCTTCACTCATCTCTGAAACAGTGAACACCCAAAGTGTATTTGTGTGGTTTAACCAAATGCTTCTGAATCCTCTGGGAAAGCACCAGAGGACTGCCAGACTGGAAGATGTCAGTTAGAAACTAGTCCTGATACCTGGGCCAGAGAGCTGGTATTTTGTGTTCAGTAGGACTGAACCTCTCAGAGGGAGACCTCTGTGCTGAGTCTATGGTAACTGCAGGCTCAGCCTCTTGCCTTCCCGCTCAGTGCCTTTCTCTCCCATCTCCAGGGAGTGCAAAGGATAGGAATGGGTGAGCTGGGAAGGAGCCAGCCACGTAGATGGCAAAGAGTGTTGGTATTTTCAGAAGTGCCGGGATCCCCACAGCTAGCTATGATAAGCTGATGTTTCCAAATTCTTCGTTCCTGGCCAATGCAGGTTCCTGACCTGCTCCAGGTTTGCTCAACCACTTGTCTTCAGCGGTTGTAGACTTCGGATGGTAAATTCGGACTCTCAGTAGAGAGCTAAAGCTTACAAGAGGTAGAACCTGGTAGTAAACTTTCCAGGATGCCAATGCCCCGGGCTATTATTCTGGGAATGAGCAGGCTTAAACACACACGTAGCTGGCCATGTAGCTTCTCTTAGTGCTGTGGGTGTAGCTATTATGGCACAAAAGGCAATGTAGATTGTGACAGTGTCTTTGCAGAAGGTGATACGTGTAATTCCGTGTTATTTGTACATATTTCTGATCACGCTACTTGGCTGTTCACTAGGAGGAAGAATATTATTCAGTGTTGACTTGAGGAGTATCTTGGCTTTCTTCACACCTTTAAAAATATACACGTGGTCACAAGTTATTGAGATTATCACCTCTTTTGACTGCTTGAGCTCGCTAAATGTCTGTCTTTCATTCTTGTGAAGTAAGGGTGCGTTTCCTGCTGTGTGGTAGAGCAAGAAGCAGGGCTGCAGGACCCCTGTGCCAGTCTGGTGCTTTGTGGGCAGGAGCAGGAGGACGGTCAGAAAGTTGTATGTTATCATAAATCCATTTGAATGTGGATTGTCCTGAAATTAAGAGGCTGTACAGTTCTGGTGATTGGGTTCAACCATGACTTTGAAAAGGGAGATTTTTTATAAATATGAAGTGGTGTTTATACCCTCAAAGTATGTTTCAGAACCACACTGGTTTCTAGTTAGGAGTAGATTATTTTTCCTTTTCTCTGTCACATGCAGTCATTCAGAAGGAAGTATATTTATTTATTCATTCATTAAATTGGCTGCTTTAGCAATGACTGCCATTAACAACTAAGGTGTTTTAGTTTACAGGATTTGTGGGTTGGGATTTTTGGCATGTCATAGGCAACCAGTTCTGGTATCCACAATAAAAATGACTCTGCATATTTGGATCTGGATGCTTAGCTTCCCATGCACTGTTTTCGAATACATACATTTCAATTTCACTTCTCAAGGTACTTTGCCAGAAAATCTGACAGCATCCTTGCTAAATGCAAAAGAAACCAGCAAGGTTTGAATCAGCAAACCAGCAAGACTAACTGAACTCGGAGAAAAAGAAACCAGCCTTTCAGTGTCCGAAGAGAAGTGTAGCAAAGGTGAGGATCTGAAAAGAATCAGGCTGTGTGCTTTCTGCTGATTATTTCATTCCTCATCTCTCTGACCTTTCTGGTCACTCTAAATTTAAAATTTAGACTTCAGGGCTAAAGCTTGAACAATAAACATAGATATATCGCTCTTTAGGCGATTTGGCATTTGATTCCTTTTTTTTTTTTTTTTATCTGCTGTAGCATTCCTGTAAGCCCAGAGTAACTGCATTTTTTTGGCTGTTATTGCAATGATTTTCTTACAGATGAAATTGCCCCTGGGTGGCTTTTCATTAGCTCGTCAGCCTGAGAGCCCACCCCCCCACCACCACTGCCTTCTTTTTGCTTGTCAGAGTTTTCTGGCATGTCCAGAGGTTGCCCAACTAGGGTCGTGCTCTATATATTTCTTGTCTTAGAGCATTATTTTGCAGTTAGCTCTTTCAACACCACCATATTTTTAAACAACGTTTTCCCTGACGCTGCAAATGGTGCAGAAAGTGGTAGGCAGATGACCTCTGCATTGAGCTGTTAGGGTTGGAGGCAGGGGGTTTGGTCAGCAAGCCTTAATACACAAGGAAACTATTTTTGCAGTGATACGTTGAGAAACCATTGCAAAAAAACCAAACCTCAACAGTGCAGAGATGTGTCCTTGATGGTGCTGTAAAGGTCAGCACAAGCATGTTGGGTGCATCAGTAGGAGCTGAGGCTGTGCTGCTCTAAACTCTGTTTTATAGGCAGGTTTTCTCATGTATTTCACTGCCATGGCTTCTATTTGTTCTAGTTTCCCTTCAGCTTCTGAAGTTATAGTACAGACACAGCAACAAACAAACTGAGTGTTTCTTTTGGGGCATTCTTGAGGTACATCAAGCCTGGGGAACTCTCCCAGAGCTCTACACCGGGCATGAGGTGTTTAAATCACCCTTTCATCAGGGCTGGGAAAAATATCTTCAAGGTTCTTTTAACTGCAACCAAAAGTTTTTCCCAGAAACACATTACATCTGATTGTACTTTTTTATTTTACTAAGATCAAAATGGAACTTCTGACTTTCCTTAGAAGATAAAGTATGTATTTTTCATTCTAAACTTACCTTTTGTTTCACTTTTTTTTCCCAAATGCATATAATGTAAAATACCATATTTGGTTATCTTGAAGACAATAGTGAAATCCCACCTTTCCAATTCAAACTAAAGAGAAATTCACGCTAAACATTTTTTTTGTGTTTCCATTTAAAAGCTCAATTTCAAGGTAAATTTTTTTAAAAAACCCCAACACTAAAAAGAACTGTTTTGTTTGAAAAGTTGAAATGAAACATAGTTTTTTTACAAGAAAAAAGATATATTTTATTCAGAGTTAATCCTCCCATAAATTTCTGTGCAAATTCACAAATGGCCTTTAAATTAAATTTTTAAATTAAACCCCAGAATTTTGCCCTCAAATTCTTTTCACACTGCTTCACTAGAAACAGTAATGCAGTAGTGATTCCTGGTCAGCAGTATCTTGAATTACTGGATTCCACATAATTTTTGTTATGCATTATTTTTAGTGTTAAGATTCACTTGTGGCTAACGTGAGAACAGTAGCTATTTAAACAAAGATGCAAAACATATTGTCAGCTTTCACACTACATAAATTAAACCAATATTTGCTCATATTACATGAGAAACAGATATTGTAGGGTGTTTGGGTTGGCTTTTTTCATGTAAAATGATTCTGAAAATGTCCTTTTTATTGGTGGTTTTGAGAAAAGACTTGCAATATTTGTTAATAGAAAATTTAGGAAATTTATATGTGAAATTGGGAGGAATGTGGATGGAAAGAGTAAAAAGTTGTATAAGCCAGTGGTCCTTGTCCTTACCTCCCAGCTTTGCCCACACGTGACTGCTCAGGGCTGTCCCTCCTTCTGACCTCCCTATTTCTGGGTGCAGCATGGAGGCAAATACATCATTTTTAGGCATGATTTTTTGGGGCTGCTTGCGTTGTTTTCCCCTGTGTTCCTTATAAGCGGTTGTGCTAATCCGCTGATTTATCGGTTTCATTTTCTTTGTTTTGTAGCGCTGCAAAGGGGATGATGGTGCCTCTGTTCTCTGTTCATACGTGCTTTGAGTTTTGGTAGATTTGTTTTTTCCAGTTTAACCCTTGTTAGAGATTGTGAAATGTTTTTTCCTGGGCTTTTCTCACCACAGCCCAGTCTTCTCGCATTGCTCAGTGCATACAGAAGTCATGGTTAAATCTTAGTTTCCTTCAGTTTTTTCAACTGGAGCAGGTTTTTCCCTTCTTGCAAAGTGCTATTAATATGAGAGTGCTTAAGGATGACTGTAGTCTCTGGGGTATCATGACCCAAGTTGTTTGAGGTTTGTCCTCTACAATGAATTTGTCAACAGAGGTGGTTGGCCAAAGTAAATTTAAATCAATCTTTTTTCTCCCTGCCAGAGATAGAATGTTATTCCAGTGCTTTTAATTAAGTGTTCTGTTTGTGTTATCAATTATTTATTTTTTTTTTAAAAAAAGCAAGTCTAAAATTTGACCTGTTGATAGGATGAAGCATAGTGATATCTGGTGTTTTGGGGCGGTATTTTTTCACAGCATTTACAGTTCCCCTAAAAAAAGATGATTTGGGAACCACTAGGAACAGGGTGGTGTATTTTTATAGGCCTCAGCGTACATGAGAAAAGAAGGAAATACAGAAATGGACTTAGACAATCTTTGAAGGTCTCGTCTCTTCCAACCCCTACCGTTCTGTGATTCTTGAAATCCCCAAAACCTTATTAATATGGCCAAACAATCTAATAGCCAGGAGTCCTTGGCATGAAACTCTCTAAAAGAGGGCTAACAGCTGCACCTTGTGGGCTTGAAATGCCTTGCAGAGATTAAGGAAAGAAGCCCTTTGTCATGGGACTGTCTTTCATTAAAGTCTTTCATTAACTGACTTTCAGAAGTTATTGGCAGGGCTTTGTCTTGTCAGAATAGATCTTTATTTTGGGGTAGTAAAGGTGAGGGCTCGTTTACAATCATGACTATGTAGAGAGAGTATTTTATAAGGATTTATATTCATTTGCATGTGTGAATTAAACACAGATAGCGGTTATGAGACAAGTTTTTCTGATGGATTTCTATGCTGAATTGCAGTGAAATCTTATATTATCAGATGAAAATGCACACTCCCATACGTTATTATTCTTTTGTATTTGGAACGGATATAAAAATAGATATCACATTGTATATGCGAGTGATGCACCATATTCACACGGATTTGTATTTCAAAGAAATTAAAGGTCATTCTAACTCAAAAGGGAATAAAATTTACAATTGGTAAAACAAAGCAGGGATGCATATCCTTAGTGTTACTAGTTCCCTTGGGGAATGGTGCTTCATCTCCTATGACTCAGGCAGCAGTCGGTGTGGATCCAGATTCCCATGACGCACCCCACCACCCCAATTACGGGGTGCAGACAGTGTGACAGTGCCTTGGCAGAGCCACCTCTCTCACAGTGGCGGCTTATGAGACTTGATGAGGGACAAGGAGCCACCAGAGCCGTCAGCCCAGTTCTAAGGAGAGCAGGTCTGAGGTCAGCGGGGCTGTGTATGCTTATAAAGAGTTAAAGGGTGGGTGTCAATAGGACAGGGCTGGTATTTTTTCAGTGGTTCCTAGGGATAGGACAAGAGGAAATGGGCACAAACTTGAATATAAGAAGTTCCACCTAA
>JAOXJM010000041.1:9952208-9972424 GCA_026413425.1 Tringa solitaria
ATATTTTGTTTCATTTTATAGCTGGAAAGTGTGGAATTTTTGCTTTTTTTCTTTTTGAGAAGATCGAAACACAAGGGATGGCATATTTCAGCAATGAGAATTGCATGATGATTTGTTGTGCCAGCTTAGAACAAGTGCATACTGCAAGTTTAATGGGACAAGTTGGGTTTAATAATTGGTTTATTAGAATATTCTGATATTTTTGTAGCCAGCAGGCTTCTCCTCCGGTAGCGTTTTCCCTCTTTGTGTTTTTTTGAGAACTGCGGAAGGATGTCTTTGCTCTGGGGTACCATTTAAAGCAAACCTGGTCAGCTCTGTGTAGTGTATTGGTTACGTGTGTTAAACGTCCTACAGGATGGAGCAATTAGTTGATGAGGGGACTAATGGAGGGACGGGGCACTTTTCTTGTTGTTTTTTTTTCCCGTTGTTCCCTTGTTCACGTTTCAGTCAAGACAGAAGTCCAGTCCAGGAGTGAGCAAGTGACTGCTGTGCAGCTATTTGAGAAGCCCTGAGCAGCTCAGGGCTTTGTGCTGTCTCTGGGAGTTAAAAACGCTCCATGTCCTTCAAAAGCAAACCCCAGCTGCCTTTTTGAGAGCCTACAAGTACTGGCTGGTTCTGGTTGGTTCAGAGTGTGTATCCCAAAAGCTGCTTCTGGTGGTCTCTAAAGAGACACCAAAATCTGGCTGTGTTGTAGATCATCCTGATTCCTTACTGTTACAGATGATTTTTAATTATTATTTTTATGGAAAGCATGATTAAAACACATCAGCTAGTCAGGAAGCAGAAATAAATGCAGCCTTTCCAAACAAAAACCTTTTCAATGAAGAAAGGATGGGCTTTGGTTTCCAGGCTTTCAGTTAAATCGACCTAAAGGCACTAGGTATTTTGGAAAAAATACCTAGATTTTAAATAGATTTAGTATTGTGCCAAAATTTATTTGAATTAAAATTCCCTATTTGGAGGGGAAAGAGTTCCACTTCTTTTTCTATATTATGTTGAGAGATCCCTTGTGAACTGAAAAGAGACAAAGGAATGAAAAAAATATTTTCCTGTCTTTCATTTGCTCCTTTTTTAGGACAGGAAGAGATGGCAGGTGGAGGAGGTCTGTCAAAACACCTTGTGCGTTGGCACAGAGGCAACGTAAAGTCTTTCAGCCATCCATATTCTGAAAATTAATTCTTTTCAACTGTTAAGGTGGAAAAAACAGTAGAACGATGCTTCCAGGTTTGCCGTTAAAATATATTGCTTCTGTTTCTTCACTCCAGCCCAGGTCTGGGATTGCAGCTGAGTGTGTTCTTACCAGTAACCACGTTAGTTGTCCCATGTGACAGCACAGAGATGTGTGTCCAAGCATGTGCTCGCCTGCTGCTTGTAGCAGGATCCAAGTGATGGTGTAGTGTCACGGCATGGAAGAGCAAAGCATTGGCATGGGGTGGTTTGAGAGGACTCGCTGTGCTGCCAACTTCTTTCCCAAGTTTCCTAAACCCCCAGGGCAGGAAGGAGACAGGCCAGGAGACCTCGTCTCCTGCAAGTCCGTACAGGGCACTCGTGCCATGAGCTGTGCCATTCAGGGCACGGTCACATTATCACAGGCAAGAAGTAGCTTATCAAAGTGTGTTGTTTAGAGTGAAATTGTAGCCTCAGCAGTTGTGCAGCGTGACTGAGTGTGATCTCTGACAGAGAGAAAGACCCTTACCATCAAGAACTTCTCCTTTTCCTTGTCATTCATTGTTTCTTGTCATTCCCATCTTCAGTCGAACTTACCTTTGCTCCCCGAGACCACACTGCCACAGCTGTGTGCAGTGTGTTTATCCATCAGGAAGGCAAACCTCAAGGAAGGATGCCCCTGAGAGTGCCGTTTTGAGACCCCCTCTCCCCAAGTGCAGCTGCAGTTCCCATCTGCACCACCCGGCAGTCTCTCTGGTGCAATCCCCCCCACCACCACCTCCTCTTGTCTCTCCCCATTAACAGCCCTGGCAGCTGAGAGCCCTGACCCATCCACCGTTTTGCCCCTTACTTTCCCTCTGGGCATAGACCTGAGAAGAACATCTTTTATTTTTTTTTTTGCCTTTTCATCCTTTCAGAGCACGTCCAGACGTATTGACTCTTCCTTCTGATGCTGTCCCTGGGTCGGAGTCTTTCGCACGCACCCTCTCTGAAGCTGTCTCAGGGCTGCTCGGAGTGTTCACGGCTCAGATGCCTGGACTCCGGCACTGCCAGCTGCACATCCAGACAGGCTCCCAGGCAACCCAAATCAGCGGAGCATCACCTGCCAGCCGCAGTGGTGGATGTCTGCTCCCTTGGCTGTCCCCATTCTTGGCCCCGGAGCCTGCATCCCCTCCGTGAGCTGGCAGGGGCTTGACTGATCCTCAGAGCATCTTCAAACAGGCAGCAGTGTTGCTCACAATCAGCTGGTGAGGACACGCAGGGGGAGAGGCGCAGGACTGGCAGGTCCCTCTGCTATTTCAGCCTCACAGCTGCTCCCCATCTTCCCTTGCCCTGTCCCCCCCTTCCCTAATTCCGTAAATCGGAAAGGAGCATAACACACGTTGGTGTGTAACCATCACTGTTTTAGACACAAATCCAAAACATGGCACCCTGAGGGCTGCTACGAAAAAAATTAACTCCATCCCAGCCAGAGCTGGTACCCGAGTGTTTGTGCGGGGATGCTGGCAGCTGGTCACATCTGGACCTGGGACAAGGCAGTCCTTGGGCAAGGCTGGGCACACTGAGCATCCGGGCAGGCACAAAGCTGATTTTCCAGTGCCAGGTTGCAGGTGCAGTGAGAAGCCCAGGGTGCTGGAGATAGCGCTGCAGTATGAAGGTCTACAGGAGCTGCTATATATTACCGTGGAACAGGGTGCCGTGGAAGCATGTGGCAGGGGCAGAAAGAGCAGCCCTGGGCTGTATTCATTCACATACCTTTTAGGAAGGAGCCTTTCTATGCAGTACTCACACACACACTCTTTTTGTATAATAGGCAGAGTGGAGGTGTGGAGCAAGCAGCCACTCCCAGACTGTGAACCCCTGCGCATCTGGAAGGTGGTCACTCACCGCAGGTCATGAGCTGACCCCCACAGGAGTAATCTCTCACAAATGCAAACAAGAGATTTGCTCATTTATACCTGATCCTCTATTTTTAGTTGGGAGTTAAACCTGGAAAAGAGCTACTGGATTTGTCTGGTGTATGACTGTATGTAAACTGCCATGGCAACCGCCGAATTTCATGTGCACAGGGCGTTTTCCTAAATTCTGCAAGCAGCTGTAGCCATGTTTATTTATGCAGCTCAAAGTCAAGTTTCATTAAACCACTAACTGTTTCATTTTTTCAGCGTGTATTTTTCTTTTCATGCTACTAGTTGTTTTAGCTCTGCATTTTTATTTTCCAAATGTGAGTGTAGTTTTGCAGCATAGGCTGTACTGGAACCCCCTTTTAATTACAAGAGCAATCACAACCTAGAGCAACTCTTCCTTGACACAGAAAGAGTAGAGTAGCACTGGAGGACTTGTCGTCATTTAGCTCACTTAACCTCATTTGGGAATTCTGAAGTCTGCAGACAGTATTCTAGGTCAAAGATCCTGAGTTCGTACAGTCTCATGAAATTATTTATTATTAAATGAACAGAAATCTTCTGGCTTAGACTGCTTTGCTGCAGCGTACAGAAGAGCATTGTGTCTTTTAGGGGGTTGGTGCTGCTGGGAATTTTAATACTAAGTCAGCAACCATCTACTTTTTTCTCCCATGTTTCATATGGGGTTGTCTGTAACGGCAGAGTTCAAATTCAGGAAAGCATTTAGGAGAATATTAAGTATACTTAGGTATTAAATGCTGAATTATATTTGAAGTAACTACCTTAATTAAGATCTAGAACCTCCTTAGTGGACCCCAGATCATCAGCAGGTAAGTCATTTTGCTATAAAATCATGGTCAGATGAAGTTCCTTTATTTGTTCTCCAGATGCTGTGGAGACTGGTGATATTTGCTTGCCTAATTTCCCCAGTGTCTTCAGATAGACTTATTTAGGGACCTCTGGAGATCATCTAGTCAAGACACCTGCTTAAAGCAAAGCTAAATACAGAATTTGATCAGGTTGCTCAGAGCCTGGTCCCAGTGAGTTTTGAGCATCGCCAAGGATGGAGACTTCTCCACATGGTGAGGCCTTAGTTCCAGGGCTGTGTCTTGCCCAACTGGTACATGATCGAAATTGCTGATATCGCTCCTCAGCTTTTCCTTCTCCAAGCTGACTGCCCAGGCTGCTCCTCATGCACCCTTTGCAGTCCCCAGACATCTTGGTCACCCTCCATTGGATCACAGCACTATGTCAATGGTTCACTGGTATTAGGGGTCCAGAGCTTAACCTAGCATGACCAATGCTGAGCTCACTCAAGGCCAGTTAGATACATCTCAGCTGTCTTCCCTCCAGGCCAGCATTTAAAATGTCTTCTCAGGGTGAAAGTAGGAAAACATGAATGTCTCTACGTTATACTCTGCCTTTTAAAACATGGAGATAGTCAGCATCTCCCTGGCTTAGTGCAGAAGTCAGCATGGGAATCAGAGCATGCCTGGTGAGGTACTGTCCTTGTCCCATACCTAGCTGGCTCACTTGGTCTGCTGTGCCACCTTGGCACAGACCTGCCAGGTTGGGTCAGCATGCCCTAAGAAAGAGATGAAACAAATGGCATTATTGCTCCAGGAACGAGAAATACTTCTTTAATTTAGGCTGTGTACTATAGCTCCACTTCACAGCCAGGCTTTATGAGAGTATGGAGTGGGAAGGGTAAAAACTCTGTTACCTTGATCTAAGAACAGCTGCAACACTGGGAATTCTCTGTGTTATCTCCCAGAGAACCTGGGAAGCAAAGAGCCTTTTATTTTCCTTGCTCGTTGTCAAAGTGTTGATAATTATTTGTTGAAAGTAATGAACTTCACAGTGTTGCGAGGACCACAGATTACATGCGAATTGCAAACATAATATTTTAATGTCAACAATCCTAGGTGTTGTCTGTTTCTCCTTAAGTCAGCTGAAGGATTTCCATTGATTTCCCTTGAGGGTTTTGTGTGATGAGTGCTGTTATTGTATTGACGTGATGGTTATTTTCTATGTCGTAACAGAGTTTAGCGAAGAAATGCCAGATTCCTTTATTTCTTTTCATCAGTGACATTTTATGTTCATTAATGATACATCTAAACTAGATAAATAGAAATGAGGCCAAATTGTATGGTTAAACAAAAGTTGGTTTCGCTATCAGGAATATACAGACATGTCTGCACAACTCCACTGAAATTCAACAAGTAATTAAGCTTATCTTCTCAAACATAGGATGCTATTATTAGCAAAGCATTTAATTAGCTGTCCATTGCGATAGAGCTGAAAGCCAAATACTTTGTCTGGCATTTCCAAAGTAGTCTGTCTGTTGTTCACTAGAGCAACACTTTAAGATTGTGAGTCACACAGAGACCGAAGAAAATTATGTTGCAGAAAGCTTTATGATAAACTTAATTCTGTTATTGTTACAGCCCAAAAAAAGCACCTTTTTTATAAAAAGATCATAAGGCAAAATTAAACTCATCTGACTTCAGCCATGGTAAGGAGGGTCTAACAAATATCCCAAGAAGGTGCAAAGGTAATATAAAACTTCGGGACACTTTAAATAGTCCATATGTCAATACCAGCGTTTCTACTTCTGCTCCAGCACAGCTAGTCAATGAAAGAGGGGCTTAAGAACAGGCATTTGTGCCACATCCCCCAGATATTAGCACAATTCAAGACAGGATTAAGATGAATGACAAGGAGGAGCTGTGGATGGATTGATATAGTAAGGTGCTGACGTCAGCACATCTGAGGAACATGCTCTCGACTCCTCGTAATGGCAGGAGGGACAGGGTGCCAGCTCCTTTTATGTGCAGCTCAGCACTTTGCAGAATTGAGTCTTCACCTACCACTGCAAGCATATTGTCCCAAATGAGGCAAGCACATGAGTATAAATTAAGATGTCTTCACCATTGCCCTCTCCCAAGAGATGAAGACAAGGGTATCGATAGAGATGGGAATTTTACTGTGCTTGCAAAAGCAGCACAGCCACCCCGGGTGGGAAGACTGCTGGTCACTGGGTTTCACTGAACCATCCTTGGTGTACTTTGTGGATGTGTCTGTCTTGGGATCAAGGCTTGGGACACCGCAAGACTCAGGGCTTGGCAGAGCTTCTCCCCGTCTGGCTGATAGGAGATCTTGGCTAATGGGAGTAGGTGGGAGGGTGTTCCAGCCTTGCAAATGGGAATCCCATTACTAGAAGACCAAAACTTGCCTAGATTATGATCTCTCCAGGACAGGGAGTAACTCCATGCATGTGTTTGTCAGCACCTAGCAAACAGCATCTAAAAATAAAACCAAAGCATCATTGACAGTAGCCCACAAGCAAAAGGTTTATGAATATGGATCAAAATGTTTATTTTCATTGTCTTGTCTCATAAATTACCCAAAATAAGTGGTTTAATATAAATTAACCATATATGTTAATCTGTTTTTATTCGGTAGCCTGATAACACTATTTGTAGGAGAAAATACGGAAACTGAAATTCATTAGGAAAACAGTTTGCACTACAATTATCACTGATGCATCTCAATGTGGGGTTTCCATTTGTTTAATTCACATCGACATGTAGGCAGGACTGCAGAACAAGAAAAATACAAGCATACATTTAATGTTAGTTACGTTGCTTGTTCATGCATACTTCAGCTAAAGTCTTGGTACCGTAGGATTTCAGATTCTTTCCGTGTGTCCCTAATCAAACGTTCGTGGTTATATTCTCACTTACAGTATGTCCTCTTTGCTAAAGAAACAATTCTGAAGCCTACCTTGAAGGAAACCCAGAGACTTAGGGCATACGTTCAGCCCAAACTTTGGTCTTGCTTATACACGTATGGATGCTGTAGCAACAGCTACAACCAGCGATGTATGTGAAAAGCAAAGGGCAGGTGCTGCTTAGGTACAACGTCCACAGTGTGAGGCTATTGGACTTCCCAGGGCTGAGACACATCCCATTAAGGACATGGGCACTCCTCATTTCAGCTAGGGAATGGGAAAATGCTATTCACCCGAGAGGACAGATCATCACAGAAGACATCATGGCCTAGATCCAGTTTAGCAGGAAATGGTGTCCATTGGGTTCAAAGGAGCAGCACTGAATTCCAGCTGAGGGGCTGGTCTTCAATAAAATATTGTATTCAGCTTTCACTCTTCATCCCTTTTTGGGGAAGAAGCACAAAGGCAACTATCTTTAGATAGTCCAAACAGTTCTGCTTACTTTGTTATACAGAAGTAATAAACATCACTAGTAGTACCTTTTGCAGTAATAATACCGTAAAAATTTGCTAATATGTGTTTAGGTTCTTTCGTCAATGGAACAGAAAAATATAATTTGGTGTGCATCAAAGGAACCTCAAAAAGCATCACCCTATTTGAACGTGAGTCACCCCTGAAAAAGAATTCCTAACATCTGTCAAAGTTATTTAGCTCCCTAACTTTGCCTGTGTTGGGCACTGAAGTTTTACTCTTACAATCATTTTAATGTATCTTACTATGTTCCTATATAGGTTGCTTCTGTGAAAAGAAGTAAATTTGTAAGTGCTGTTTATTATTTATGCTTTGCCCCAGGTAGAAAGAAAAAAACCTGACAACATCCAATCTCACCTTCACTTTAATTCACAGAGGAGGAGATTTCATCCCCCCCCGCCCTTCTTTGAAGTGCCAGGTCTCTGAAATCTCTCTTTAATGATACAGATGACAAATAAACAGCGGAAGGAGTCAGCGTTGCAGACTCTGAAGAACAGGAGACGTTTTGAGGCCGTGCCATGCAGGGAGATGGGAGCAGCCTCTCGGTGTTGGAGGGGGGGTGCGTGCCGGGTCACCCCCCACCCCCCCAGGCTCCCGGCGCTGGCTCCGGTTCAGCAGCCAGGCAGGAGTTCCTCTCGTCGTCAATGAACCAGCTGTTACGGCAGATGATCATGCTGGATTTCAGGTCATTTGATAACTAGGGCAGGCAGCCGCGGTTTGCGGTTCAGCTTGGGTGACACGTAGATTAAGAACTCCATCGGCACGGTGCAGGATTGCTCACGTTTCTCGGTGGGTTCGTGCTGGGGGTGGGGACGGGGGTGGTTGTTCAGCCAGGTCCCGTCCTTGGCCGCCAGAGAGCCCGTGCTGTCTCCTGCTTGGCACCTCTGCGTGCGAGAAAAGCACGGGACGTAGCTAGTTTTTTGGCTTTATTATGGATGGCGTTCAGAGCGGTTCTTATTTAGGCTGTCACTTAAATCCGCAAGCTGTTTGCAGGCCTGGTAGGCTCTGCTTGGTCACGTCAGCTGTTTCTTCAGCGTGAATTGTGGGGCTGGCTTCCAGACTTGCAAAAAAAGGCTTATGCCCATGTCAAGGAATGGCAAGGAAAGCTTCCCAGTTCCTTCAGCGGCTTGGGAATACCTGAGAGGGGACACACAGGGAGTGGGGAGACCATAAGGAGGCTTTTTTGAGGAGCAGCCCGACTGTGCTTCTCGCTCAGGCTGCTTGGAAGAAAAGTGGCAAAGCTTGCTCAGGGCCGGGGGAAGGATTAATGTAAAATTATGGGGAAAGCAGCTGGAAATATCACGGTAATTTTCTCAGCTTGGCAGGCTTTTAAGCTTTAATGAATTCCCAGAAGAGTCAAGCAGATCTTTGGTGTAAACTAAGTGATAACCAATGATTTTTAGAGCTGGAAGAGATCATTAAAGCTATCTACTCTAACCTCTGTGTTCAAACCTATGATGTTCTGCCCACAAATTCTTTACCAAGTACATAAACCCCTGTTTGTGCTAGAAAGACATACTTTAGAAACCCACGGTTGGTCCTGATTTAATAACTGCATGTGATAGAGAATCTACCGCTTCCCTGGTTAAGTTTTCCCGACTGGCTCATTACCGTCACTGATAAAATGCCACATTGGAAGGGGTACACCTTGCCCCTGGGAACACCAAGCTCGGGTACCTGCCTTGCTGGTGCTGATGTGCAGGTTCCAAACCAGCCTGTCTGGTCATCTCAGTGCCGGGCAGGATGTGGCCAGCCTGGCCTCTGCCTGTGGATGGGCAACAGAGCGGGGCTACAAGAGGATGCTGGGGAAGGCCTGAAACAACACTGGTGGAGGAAATGTGGGAATACAGGCAGGACTGCAATAGATTTCAAGAAATAACCTTGAAGAGCTATTTTGGTGTGAATAGGGCTGGTTTTAATGTAATTTAGAAGGCTGTATTTGCCCTCTCTCCCTCCAAGCTTCTCATAATGTGGTGAAAAGCATCTACAATTTCAAATGGTAAAACTTAAGGAGAAGAGCAGGGCAGTAGGTATTTTGACAGAGAGCAGACTGCTGAAGATGCCTGTCGTATCAGAGGTGGCAGCTAAGACTTGGTTTCCGTGTTTCAAAGCGAATACGCCCTTGAAAGCAAACCAGCTATTTTTAACTCTCATTCTGGGAAGTCCTTTTTCCCTGTGCTGGCAGGGAAGATACGTGCAGTGTGTCACGGTTGTCTCACAACCACTTGCCTCGCCAGCCTCCTTTCAACAAGGAAAGCCAGATAATAGGACAGAAAGTTGGTCACCCAAGCTCAGTGATTCATAAACCTCCCCTTCTCGTTCCAAGGGGTGAACAGGAAGCGGGAGGGAAGCCTGTTTCATTCAGCAGGAGAAGGTCCCGTTGGGGGTGGGAAGGCAGAGACAAGCAGATGTTCCTTAGTCACTACAATGAGAGCTTGCACGCCGTGCCCCCCCGCAAGGCACGGTCGCCCCTGGAATGAGGAGGGGAGGTTTATGAATCACTGAGCTTGGGTGACCAACTTTCTCTGGCACACCCCAGAGGGAGTCACCAGCAGAATGGTGAGCCAAGATGCAGAGTGATACTCCGTTTTCTAAACCCTCCCTGGATCGAGGGGTATTTTGGTAGAGCTTGTGGCTTAGTCTCTTAGGATTAGACTCATCCCAGCTATATTTACAGGACTGAAAGCCTGGCGTGGAGTCTCACCCAGACTCCTCCTGTAATCAGTGGAGAGACACGCTGCCAGGGAGGCTTCATCCCTCTTTCAGATTGGCACTGATAGCTGAGAAGACTTTGGGTGACGCAACCAGAAGTTTGGGAAGTTGAAGTATTTTTGGATTGTGCTTGCTAGACTCTTAATAGGAATTTGAGGCTTTTTCTGGGATCTCAGGTTTTCTGCACCATATGAACTGTACATCACTGTCTCCCCTGAAATGCCTGTGCTCGCTCTCAGGGAACAGAATGCACTTTCTGAACATTTTCAAATGAATCATAATCAATTTGCAAGTTTAAATTAATTAAATTTGAGCCTTCAGAGAAGTATCGAATCCATGACAGCGCTTCTTTTATACCAAATGATCTTAATAGCAGCGTAGCATAGCCTTCAAAATTCCTAACAGTTAAATTAATGGAATTTTTTTTGTAGAAGACAATTTAGAAAGCAATATATTGTAATACAGGTATGTTACTAGTGACTATTTAATTGTAACTATACTATGGGCTGCTGACAGGCAGAAGCTTAAATAACTTGCAAGTGGGGCAACTGTCACCAGAAATGACTTCCCAGCCTTCATCTTTCCCGTACAACTATTTTGCCCCTAGCAGTATCCTGCAAAGAAAAGATATGTGAAGTGCAAGCATGTCTTTTAAAAATAGCTTAATTTAGGACCACAAACACTGACATGAGGTAATCGTAGCATATTATTAGAGAATGGCATCGGTACAAGCCACTCCAACCCAGATAAATTTCTGTTAGCTGTAATCTTTACTTGAGTTGACGGGGATTTTCTGGGCTCAGTCTGTGAGACTCACGTTTGCCTGGAATGCTTCTTGCGCTCTGTTTCTTGGCAGAAACTTTCAGTCTTGCATCCTGTTTAAAATTGCTTATAACTGGAAATATGTATTAGGGTCTAGTTCTGAAATAGATGCTGGGCCGGGTGAGTCTTCTCACTCCCATGGGTGAGTGTTGGTTCAGGCACCTGAACCTGGGCTGTCCATGGAAGAAATGAAGGTTACATGCTGTATTCCTAGGTTGGTCTCACACCCTTGTGCCGGTATTACAGACACTGAAATTCGGGAGAGGATCCATCAACTCAGAGTCCTGGCTCAGGGTGTGCTCAGCCAACATCTCTGAGCAGGGAGCAGCTCCAGAGAGACAAAATGTGGGGATAAGTGAGGTGCTTTCTCCCAGGTCTTAAATCTGCTCCGTACAATCTTACTCCAACCAAATTGCCAGGGTATGTGAATGTCGTCCCTGTAGACCAGCAACCATCCCACAAGCATCGTGTACTGGTGGGAAACACTTCAGCTCTCCTCAGCGTGGTACCCAGGAGTACTTTTGGAAGTGATGGTGGAAATGGAGGTTGAGAGCAGAGAAAGGCAATATAAAAAGGTAAGTCTTGGTCAGTTTAAGCGGCTTCTGCAGGTAGAACAGATCATCTGACAGTGATCCACAGTGACAGAAACCAGTTTCCATCTTCAGGACTACAATGGCATGACGATGGCTTTTTTTAGTATATTTTGCCCAGCTGAGCAACTTAATAAGTCCATTGGTCTCCTTCTTGAGTGTTTTTCAGAGCTCTTTAGAGTACTTCTCGGAGTGCCAGTGGATAAAGACACCAGTAAAATTACAAAACCAAGCACTCGGTTCGCTTCATAGTGTTATTTCAGTTTTGGCACAGCCTCTGGGTTCTCAGCAGTCTAATGCTCTGGGAAGTGCCTCCCCAAGCATGGATAATAGATATTAGGAAAAAAAAAAAAGGAAAGCAACCTTTTCAATTAAGGGCAAAATGTACAGAAATTAAAATGACACAAGTCATATCAGCTGCATATTGGCTCTTGTGCGCACAGTCTCTAGATCTAATCAGTAGGTGCTCAGACAGATAATTACAGTCTTCCTGCAAAAGGCTTCATGTAGGAGAGCCACCTGCCTGCCTGCTACCACTTGCAGGATCAGAGCTGTCCTTTGTTTTCACTGCTGTGGAGCGTGGAATTACAGTTTTCCAACTTCTTTTTAAAAAAAAAGAAGCATTTTTCTAGCACATCTCCTGTCAGAGGGCTGCTGCACCAGGTAAGCGCTGGGCATCCTTGATGGAGTCAGCCTTTGCTATAGACTCAGTAGTGATTTGTATTTGTAAAAATGCAGTTTGCACAATTGATTTCCTGTTGCAAGGATTAGAGGAGCAGGTAGTTGAGGGAGTGTTTGCCTTCTCGCCAGCTGGTATTGGTTTATGCTCAAAATAAGGTCAAGGTTGCTTTTTGCATAGGAGTAAGAGACGCTCAACTGAATTGTTATTTAAAATCTCTTTGGATGCACAACACCTGCAAGTGCTGCTCCTTCAGGAGCTCTCTGTCCTGCCACAGGCAAGCTGGCCTGGAACCTTTGGGAAGGAAAGAGTCAGACAATGATAGTAAGAAATTATGTTTTGGCAAGGGAGGTATTTATGCCCAGTACCACGTGCTGCACATCAGAATATCACTTTTTAAGTGACTTGCCTCCTGCTGGTGGCACATGTACCACAGTTTAGGAATCCTAATACAGGTGTTATAAAAACATTTGGTCACAGTGTTTCCAGCCACATCTGATTTTAATTTTTTTCAAACCTAGACCAACTCTGAAAGTCTCTAGCAAACCATAACTTTGTTTGCCTAAAGTAAGAAGTGAAGGTGGTGAGTCACGTTGTACTCTCTGGGGCAGCAGCTTTCTCAGGTTCTTTAATTATATTTCCTGTGGGCCGTGCTTCTATTTCACACTTCTGAGGGGCCACTTTCTTGTTGATGTGACTGTGGATCCCAGTCTTTGTTTCAGAGTCAGGAGTGATGGTGGAGCCCCTGAGAGAACCTGTTCTCAGTCCATATGTGCTCTCCTTGCAGATCACCTAAAGCCATGCTGTGCCACTTTCACTCAGTCACACGGTGGCATTGGCCCTGCTGCCTCACGTTGTGTTAGAATGAGCTATTTAAAAATATTACGTTAATTTTAGGGTTAGTTGGAGGGAGAAGTAAGCATACCCACTCACTCGTTTTCCTGGTTGAGCGGCAGACTTTGTTGGCAGGGTGTTTTCTGTGTGCGGGTGGTAAGTCTGCAGAAGGATCTGCAGGAGTTTGTTGATCTCTATTAGATCAGTCTGAGATTCACTGAGATGTTGCTTGGCATCAAAGAGACTTTTTCAGCTTTTTATTAGTCATGAGCATATTTAAGCCCTTAGCAAGAAAAATCTTAGTGTAAGAGATAAATATAATAATAAGGAAAATACAGGGTAACACATACTCTTGGCCAAATAAGTCCTTAAAAGAGTTAGATACATTCTTATGACATAATGATGTTGTACTTCTCTGTGCTAACAGTTTACTTTATTAGTTTGGTATACTGTTTTTAGATGCCTGCATTTGTTTAGTATGGTTTTCTTTTGAAAGAGCAGGTGGTTCCATTGGTGGTTCAGGGTAAGTCAGCACTTCAGAGACCAGATCTGGTACTTTACACCAGCCAGATGCTTCCCTTCATTGTGGGATATAGGAAGAAAGCAAAGGAGAACAAAAAGGATTTGGAGTGTTCTCAAAACTGAGAATGCAGTGGTTTGAACATACCTTTTTCTCCAGAAAAACTGGAGTCTTGATGATAAAACATGGTGTAAAAATTTATTATTTTAATGCCGATTTTATTATTTTAAATTTATTTCTGGATTTTTTTTTAAACCCTCAGAAAGTAATTATGTAAGACCATTGGCATTTATGGCTACGGAAACCTGAGTTTACACAGGTTTGAGTGTAATATTCCTGTTTGCTGATGTGCCTCTAATGCCTTTATTAGCCAGCAAGCAGAAAACGATGAGCAGATGCAAGTAGAATTTAGACCATCTGTGTGTCTTAGTGAAAAAGATAGTTTGCTATTAACAGAGGTTTTGCTGTCTCAAATATTAATTAATTAATACTTGTTTTGCTGCATCTGATAGTAGGGCCTACCTGAGAGGTATCGATATTGTAGACTTAAAATGGGACATAAATAATTCATGGCAACAGGCATTAGAAAACATATGATAAGCAGCTTTGCTATTAAAATATCTACGTATCACTCAAACACTCTGAATATATTTTAATGTTGTAGGAGGCAGGTACAGAGAGAGAGCAACTACTGAATGTGTATTGTCTGAGAAGGATGGGAGTGGCTCTCATGTATTGCAAGGTAGTTATGAACCCACCTCCACCTGGGGTCTCACCTCCTCTAACCATACAAAGGGCCTTATAGTTTTTATTCAGCATATTATAGAAATTAGACATTAGATAAAAGACTTACCTGCTAAGTTGAGTGGATCAAAACCTTAGTCAGTCTAAATCAGAGTAGTGTCACTGAAGCTATGGAGGTACACCCACTAAATCAGCCATGAATTCCCTTGAGGAGCACGATTTGGTTTTGTGAAGTCCCCATAGACAGTATAAGGCAAAGGAAAGGAGAAGGGAAATAAACAGATCAAAGGACTGGTGGACAAAGGCGAAGATGACAGGGAATTAATATTCTGCTTAGTCTCCTCATACAAACTGTCTATTAACTTCAACTGGATTGCCTCTGTGAGACCTGCCGTATTTAAATATAGAAGGGGAAAACGATTAGCAGGCAAAGTAGAACAGGAGAAAGTGTTGGGATCAGAGGAGATCAGGAATGACGGGATGATGAAAAGACAATAGATAGGGATTTTAAGCCATACATATTTATTTCTGTATCCAGCATGCTCACACTTATATTTTAAAACTAGTGCTTGGCATTCATCACTGATGTAGCCCCTTCGACTTCAGCAGCTACGCTGCCAGTGAACTTGATCCTGCATGTTCATTTGCAGTCATTTTTTTCCCCACTACAAGCTGACTTTCTGCTCATTCACACTTTGCATTTATTGTAATTGCCTGCACGTAGCCAACCATATGGTGATCTGATTGGGGCAGGGGGCAGAAAATGCAATTCCTTTCTGCCTTTCGCGGTATTGTGTGGAAGCCCAGACAATGAAGTCTGGCAGTGAGACACCCCAAAGCGTTGCGATAGGCGAGGAAGAGGGTGCCATTAAATATTTAGGTGGCCGGTCCCACTTTGCTGCTGCAGAGATGGATAGATTACACCTGGTGAAACCCGGTCTGCGAGCGGGGCGGTCGGTAAGTGCTGGGCATGAGGAAGGTGCAGAGGGGAGTGCGCTGAGGAGGCTGCTGCCATACTATGGTCAGCAGGGAATGGGTTTGGCACTGCTTCTGCCTCTGCCACTGTGACTGCATCATCCTGTGCCGAATGTCTTGTAGGTGATGGAAACCTCCCCACTGCCTTGCATGCCCCCCACATCCCTTGCATGCCGTGCTCCGTCGGGAGCCGTCCTGGGAAGGGGGAAGGGATGCTTGTGCCAGGGTGTTTGTGCATGGAAATGTTCTCCTGATGCTACCCAGTTGTGCTGGGAAGCCGCCTGCAGGTGTAGCTCATCGATGGATCATTGCTCTTTCCCTTGCTTTTAATTCCGGCAGGTGGGCAGTGGGATGCTGAGATAATATTTGGAAGAAATGACCCCTTAGGGTCAGATGACGCCGGCATTAGTCAGGGCTGTGAAATCAGGAGAAGTCATTGCAGTGAGAATATGGGACAATGACTCCTGAATCAACATGTTGGATTGCTCCTGTCTTTATTTGCTGATGAATAGCATCTGTACTCGTGGAATAGATATTGGTTTGAAAAAATAGATATGAACAAGGGCGGCATTTTGTACCTGGTATAGTTATCTGGATATTTACCTATTTTACTTCTCCATGATGACCTGCCTGTGTCTGTCAATTCCTGTCAGCTTTTCTGGGAATGAGGATTTGCAGGAATCCTCATTGGATTGGAAGGTTGGGTCATTAGGCTGAGGAGGATGGGTGGTTTTACTATGGACTTTCCTTGTTAGTGGGACTTGGGCTTCCCTTAAGCAGAGAGCTTGGCTTTTAGTGTTAATGTCAACGGGATCAGGTGCTGTATTTGAATTTTTTTGTTTATCCATTGAATTTATTAGACTTAAGTGTTTATCATCAAGGAGGACTACTCATTGCTAATGTTTTTTTCCTGTTTTTTTTTTATAAATCCCTCAATTTATTTGTGTTTCATTGAGAAGTCCTCTGCCTTCCAGCACTCTGTGCAGGTACAGGTGCCCATACTAGTTGTCCTACAGCAGCATTGAGGTTAAATCATGATCTTCTCTGGATCTTAACCACTGACTAGATGCAAACTCTGTTTATGATGTGTTGTTTTCTATGTGTACCTGTTGCTTCGATGCATGTATAGGGCCCTGCTCTTCTCCATGTTGTGGGGAAGACTTCCCTGAGGAGTTTACTGTCTCACTGGAGTGTGAAAAAGCAAGGAGGCACTTAAAAACCAAGAGACTTGCCCTGTAAGGTTATATATGGATTTGGGCCAAGAACAGGCTGTGATGCTCTAGGTGCCTTGGGTGCTGCACTAGGCTACACTAAGCATATATATTTTTCTGATTTAATGTGTCATAAGTCTTATTGTTAAACAAAACTAGAGGTGTTTGAAAAGCCAAGTGTGTAAATATCAGCCGATTGAACTCCTGTACATGCCCAAGGCTGGGGTCATTTTCCCTGTGTCTTCGGAGATTTTCAGAGATTCAATTTAACCCCAAAAAAGGATTGAATTCCTGCTTTTTATTTGATGTAAGGAACTTTAAGTATGAAGTGAGTATTCACAGGTATATCCATGTACTCATGTGGAAATACACACATGGTCATGCTTAGCTAAAGGAAGATAGTCAGTTTATATTTCACGAGATGGATGTACAGGGCTGAGACATTGCCCCTTGAAGTTGGTGGGAAAGTGCTTTCTGAGCTCAGCGATGCTCCTACTGCAGAGCACGAGGCCAGTGTCTCCAGTGCTCCCTTCTCTGTTGGGACAGAGCCTGGCAAACTGTCACCGGGGTGACACAATTCATGTCTTCATTAAAAGCAAATTCAGGAAAATATCTTTGTAATATAAGCTGTATGTTTAGATGGTGTGTATTGATTTACACCTTCTGCTTCTTTGGAGCATTGGGTGTTAACCAGACCCCCATGCAGTGGCAGGGAGGTGGCAGCTTCTCAGTATGGCTAACGCTCTCAATTTTAACAAAAGTCTGGTAACATTTGGTGTTTTCTTAATGTTCCATTACTGCCTAGAGGCATGAGATTATGAGCTAATCTTAACCTTTATTGAAAAGTTCTGAACCTGGATGTGCAGGAAAATAGGCTTGATGCACATTCTAAAAGACAAAAAAAAGGAGGGTAAAAAAAAAAAAGAACGGAAGTGCTTGTGGCTGTCTGTTTAGTACTAATAATTGAGTTTTATTTAATACATTTGCTTAGCTAGTCTCATGCTCCTGAATTTCATAGATTACTTTCTCAGTTATAGCACTGATTGACATCTTGTCCCATCATCTTCCTTGTAGGTATTTATAAAGCCAGCAACATTGGAATTGCACCCTCAGAAATTCAGCAGTGCATTTCCCCACCCCTAAAAAAAAAAACACAAAGAACCCAACTATTCCCATAGCTGTCTGTGGACGTACCATTTTTCTCAGAGCCAGAGGCAGTTCCCATAACAAAAGCAATCGGTCATCAACTAAGCAGGATGCTTACTTATCCTGAAGCTGCCTGTGGAAGCAGGGCTGGTTCTCTGAATGCAGCAGAGCCCCTGCGAAGGAGGGAGGTGCTGCCGGGCAGGTGGCTGCCTTCTCTGCTTCTATTTCATTAGCACATAATTGAGCAGCTGCTGAATTAGTTCTTTCTTGCTCAGAGCTCAGAGCAGCAAAGAAAATCCTCCCGGGATGCTCCAGTTCCACCTTTCCCTGCCTTGCGCAGAGGTTTCCTGGCCGTACTGTGTTTCCTGGAAAGCCGGCGCTGCACAGGGTCTGGTCCTGTCCCATCACCTTCTCTGGGCTCTGTGGCATGGGGCCCTGATCCAGTTGGCCCTGTAGGCATCACCTGCTGCTTTGCTGCCATCCTGAAGGCCTGGTGCTTGAAGGACTTCCCTAGGAAGTCGGGCACCAAGGTTCAGCCACCTCCCCTACCCAGGAGGAAGGAACTGCAGCTTTCATTTCCCACGTCCCGCCCGCCCCGATGACCCCGTGCTCTTCTAGATCAGTGGGCAGGTTTTTTTCCTGCCTGTTAGAGATGAGCTGCTGAGAGCAAAATAATTCCCAGTTCTCATGCAATTCTTATCTTTCTCGTTAATCAGTCACTGGATAAAATACAGGGAGTCCCAGACCGGACACGTGGATGTCCCACCCCTGTTGCATGCCCTAACCATGGGGATGAGTCCCACCACCCCAGGCTGTGCTTGATGGGAGATGCTGACCCCGACAGTCCCAAAGCCACCTCATTGTGGAAGGCTTCCTGCTCGCACTGCCACCTATGTGTATTTTTGAATTTCTTTTAAAGCTGGTTGAGCTAGCTTTTAGGTGCGAGGTAACCCAAGCTGTGCTCCTGAGCTGAGGCACCAACGCCAAGATAAATGCACCTGAGCCACGTCCTTTGCATATTAAATATGGTCCCTGCTGTCAGAGCACAGTTGGTTACTGCAGGAACTGCTTGAGCGCCGACTCATCTCCATTGCATTCAGAATGAAGAAAATAAGTTTTTTCCTTCCAGCTCATCCAAGACACCAGCATGAAAAATTATCAAATACAATGCCAGTGCCATGGCGGATAAACAGCCAGGATCAAACAATTGCCATCGTAATTTATGTAAAATAGCTGAATTAACAAGTTTAGCAGTTGAGTCCAAGGCACACTGTCTTCATGCTGATGTGTTCAGCAGCACTTCTGGGGAACTGAAGACGATTTCTTTCTAATCATCTTGTAGCACTGGATCTTCGTGCAGCCTTCCTATTTGGTAACTCCTCTCTGGATCTCCTGTCTTCCGTCCTGCTTGGTGCATGTGGACAACCATGTGGTTGTGCATGTAGGAACCTCTGCAATTCCATTGGATTTCCTAAAAAAAAAAAAAAAAAAGAAAAAAAACCCACAAAGCTGTGCACAGTGCACACAACTGTACATATGTACTTGCAGGAGGTGGGAACTATGTTAGGGTAAGGCACTCCTATGTTAAATACCAGGCTTGTTTTTCCAGCTCTGTCACTGTCCTTAAATCTTATCTGCATCAGAAAGTTTCAGCAGTGGATGTTAAATCCGTTTTTAGTTTCCATGAACAGACTTCACACCGACTCCCTGTGCTCACACCCTTACTTCAGTTGAAGGAGGGCCTGTTTCATGTAAGATTAAACTAATCTTACAGGCAAAAGGTAAAAGATAAAAGCAAAGCAATTGCAGTCATGGGAATGGCGCTTTTAAGAGCTTCTAAACTGGAAGTTCCTACAGTTTAGCTGAGAGCTGGTACCTGGAGACACACTGCTCCTTCTCCAGCGTAGTATAAGGTAAAATGAGGTTGTGTGAAATGTTGCTGGGATGGTTTTAAGAGGATGTGTTTTACTTTGCACTGCCACTGACTTGCAGCAGTGTTGGTCACCAAGGGACAAGGGAAGGAGGGAGAGAAGTTTTCTGGCCCAGAGCTGGAAGTGCTCATTTCGCTGCACTCTTCTTGCCTGAGGTCAAACCAAAAGTAATTTGGTCTGCGTCCGAATAAGAGTGTCTTAGGTGACCTTTTGCATCGGCTTAACTGCATCAGTAGCAAATCTCGCCTGTAGGCAAATTGATGCAAACAAATTTTCCTTGTGTAGACATGCTCTGGGTATAATGGGAGTCACCTTCTGCCTCACAGCACTGGTGAAGCTTAATTAAGGCTGGTAAAGTTCTTTGCAGTTCTCAGAGTAAAAAAGTTTGGCCCACGTGTAAATGATGTTACAGAAGGTATTTAATGTGCTCTTGTTGTAAATGCTGTGGAGGCACCCGGGCTGTGAATAACACGCTCTGAAACTCTTTCTGTTTGAAGTTAATGTTTAACAGGAATGAGGCAAACCTTGCCTGAAAGCAGGCTTTGTGGTGCTGTACCCGACCCTCCCTCCGGTGGGTCTGCTCCGGGCTCTGCGGTCCAGCAGGATGCTGTACGGAGCTGTAGGCGCTCTGTCACACACTTGACAGCACAACAAAACCCCCTACCACAAGAAAGACATTGAGGTGCTGGAGCAGGTCCAGAGAAGGGCAACAAAGCT
>JAOXJM010000041.1:9978841-9989721 GCA_026413425.1 Tringa solitaria
GAATTTCTGACTGCGATGCATTTCTGCCATCTTTCCTATTTTCACACAGTCATACTTTCTAAATTCGTTTTTAGATGACATTCTGCCTGGCAGAAACATAGAAAGAAAATTGAGAGAAATATCTTTAACAATTTGTGAGTGACATATGTGGGTTTCTGAGTGTTTAATTCCGATTTGCTCTTGTTGGATAACTTTTAAAAGGATGAAATTTTACATTTGAAAATGAAAAAAATAAGGTCTGTTTCTCAGTGCTGTTTATCAGGAAAATTGCTGTTGTGTTCAATAGAACTCTCATCTCTTTAATCCCCGTTGAAACCCACCTTGTCAAATTAATGGAACAATCCTCCTTCCACTGAGTACAAGACCACTGTAGCTTATATTATCAACAATTATTTCTATTTTCAGAATGCTCAGCATCAGAGCAGCTAGCATTTACACTCACAAACTGAGCACTGTGGTTGAATTCCTGTGCAAGCACAGAGTAATCCAGGGAGAGTAGAAGCTGGAAATGCATCCCAGAGCGAGGGACTGTCCTTCCACAGGACATCTTTTGCAACACTATGAGTCTTCGCAGTCATCAAGGGATTAGTGTGTAGTCTACAGCTATCAGGGTGCCAAGTTTCTGGGCAAATCTGCTCACACGTTTAGCCATTGGATTCTCCCACTGGGACTAAAAATTTATAGGAGGCAATGATTTGCCTAATATGAAAAAATTAATTAAAAAAAATAAGGCAAAGAGAAGAAAATAATGCTCGAGGGCTTTCTCTGATAGTAAGATGGAGAAGCAATTAACCTGAGTGGCCATGTTTTTTGAAAAAGTCAGCCACGTTTGATTTCCTAATAGCATTCTTCCATTTTTTTCTGTAGGTCCAGCTGCCCAGCGCCAGGTCCAGAATGGGCCATCTCCAGATGAGATGGAAGCACAGAGAAGGTGAGTTAATCGGTTATGGTGGCGTTCCAGTTTGTAACCTGGATTGCGGGCTGCACGAGGCACTTAGAATTCTCTCTTTCCCTCTTCAAAAAAACGTTAGAGAAGTATGAGGAAACTACATTTAAGCAGTGGAAATCACTGATTCGTCAGGCCATATGTAACTCAGACCTCAAATTTAGGTGTCTAGACTGTACATTTAAAGTGTGAGCAGCTTAACTACATCAGAATTATTTATTAATTTTTTTTTGTTTAGAGACAGTAAGAGCCTTTTAGGTAGGTATTATTTGACTGCTACAGGGCACATAGTTCTGGAAAAGCTTCTTTTGCTCCACTGGACTGGAATAAGTTATGCCAGTAGATGCACTTAGATATTACTGCATCTGCACTAGAGGATTTTCAGCTTTAATTACGCTGATGCACTCTTTTAGCATAGAGCAGACCTAATTTTAGGCCTAGCATTTTTTGAACATCTTATAAGCAGGCAAGGCATAGAAGTTATGGTGACTGCCCTGCAAATGTTTCTGTTTAAAAGGTTTTTTTAGAGACCTTTACACAAATGTTAGAAGGATATATTTTTAAGTCAGAGTGTAATTAGTCCCTTCTTATACTATATTCTTTGCATACTCCTTAAGCAGCCTTGTGCCAATCTCAGGCTTTATTTAGTTCCACTGGAATAAATTTGACTTCCTAAGAGTGTAAGAACTTCTCCTTTTAGCACGTGTGGGAGGGTGCACTTGGCAGGTATAGACTGCTTCTGCCCAAGGGCAGACAGGGCTGGCACGGGCCCCCGTGACTTCAGATGGCAGTGGCTGACCCTTGTTTTGGGGAGCATCCCACACCTGCATCTGCTCTGCAGCAGCTCTAATGACTTAGAGATGTTTTGGAGACATCTTACCCATCTTACTCCATCGGGCTAGAGTTTTCCAGGTCTATCCTCCAGGTAAACTAGAATTTCCCCCAGGTTTAATGAGGAAAATCTATGTGGCAAGTTTTCTTCATCACCAAATTTTGCTATTAGTGAATGGTATGCTTAGGAAATTCTCAGTACACGTGTTTACAGCTGAAATCTTAGCAGTGCAATTGATGCTGTTGCATGTGTGGTCAGCCCGTAACTATCAAATAAGAACCAGGATATGTATTGAAGTAAAGATTTGTATTTATTTGGCTTAAAGTGCCATAGCTTAAATGAAACCAATTGAATCGGCCAACTATGGCTGTTCTCAAAACTGTTTCTCCTTTGCACGTATAATAATTTTCTCAGCTGCCTATAATGGTTTTACAGAAATTGCCAGTGCTCAATGGACTGCATGTCTTGAACAAAAAAAACAGTTTAGGATTGATCTCTCCACAGCAAATAAATATAATTGTGAATTTTCCTATCCCAGCTATTGAATTAGAATTGAAATACCAGAAATTTGTTTAGCAAATTAAGACCTTTTTTTTTTTCCTTACATAATGTAACTGTATTTTTCTGGACTTTTTTTCTAAAAAAGCTTTTATTTGTATGTAAGAAGATAGTATTCTTTAAAATTGCAGACTCAGGAAAGTACAAATGAAAATGTAACAGGGTGACCCCTCTAAAATATTATGTAAGGAGTCAAATAGAAGTGCTGCCTAGAGTTAAGCTTTCCTTACTGTACAGACCATGAAGTAAAGTTGTTACAGAAAAAAAGAAATCTCCATGCAGATAAGACTGGCCCAAACACGTGGCACAAATTCAAGGCAAACTTAGTCTAGAAATCGTGGGAAAAAAATGATAATAAACCTTATTACCAAGTGCTCCAATAAGTTAATTTCGGAGTTGGAACCTTTAGTCCATATCCATGTATATGGTAAAAGCCTGGCAAATAGTCTAGGTTTTAGCGCTCAAGCTTTTTTAACAGGAGAAATACCAGGGAGGGTTTGTGGCCAGGGTCAGAGTGACAGCTCTTTCGGCAGAAGTGCTAAAGCGAGCTAGAGAAGACCTCTGCTGATGGACCCTGGGAACTGCACATCTCTGGGAAGCAAAGGCTTGGCAGTGCATTTCCCTACGGGACACCAGGCCTGGGTAGCAAGGGAGCCAGCAGCTCCTGGAGGGAAAGGTGCCAAAAAAGCAGCAGTGTGATGCTGTGATCCACATTTGTGGAGGAAACACGGCGGTCGTGGTCCCGGCACAGGGATGGCTGCGCTGGGGCATCAGGACAAAACAGGTTTTGTACAGTCAGTACCTAAATGCAGATCGAGCTTCCTTATATTTTTATTTTAATTACAATTCCTCTGGGCTCCTGAGCTGTAAAGGACTCAGGACTGTATTATTTTATGCGAGACACCCCTTACTCTTCCCTGGCAATGCTCATCTGCTTCAGGTTGACCACACGCGTGGTTGCTGTGCTCTCCTGGACCTGGGGCACCGATTGTTCCTCCTGCAGAGCCCCTTGAGGAGTTATCTTACGTGGATCAATCCAACCCCTGCAGTGACCTGCAGATGCAGGGCAGTGTCCTGTTTACGCTTCCCCAACACGTGCAATGGCACCGCTGTGGCCAGGGCAAGTGAAATCAAACCCATCTCCATCCCACGGGAACAGCGTTTCTCTGAGGGACTGGCTCACGCCACCTGAGACACACAGCTCGAGGTCTTCTCAGTGTATAAAGCTTTTACTCAAAAATGCAAAGAATGCGTAATTGACTGCGTGTTTTTTCATTGCTGTTTTAGACAAGTGATGGAGCAACAGCAACAGCGCCAGGAATCTCTGGAAAGAAGAACCTCTACCACAGGCACGTATCAAACCAAGCAGAGTCAGTCACTCCCCTGCATGTCCCCTCTAGCTGTAGTTGGGGTTTGCGTGGTGCTACGCAAGAGCTAGACTGCTGAAAGTGGTTGTAGTTACGATTAGATTTTAAAGCATTTTCAGCTAGAAACGGACATAGATTTAGTCATGGTTGTGGTGTTTCACAGAGGCTCCGGTCCGAGGATGCAGGTGGATCTAGGCAGGTTCTGCACGTGGCAAACCTTGTACAGCTGAGGGGGATTTTAGGCGTACCAAGGGGGCCTGGCCAGACTTCTTCCAGACCCACGAGGGCAGCAGGTAGCACAGCCACCCCTAGAGTGACTCCGTGTTTCCAGGGGATGCCAGCACGAAGGGGTGGACGTGCTGGATGTGCCAGGTCAGGCGCTCCCCGTCGCTCTGCAGCACAAAGCAAACTGCAGCGCAGGGGAAAACACAGCTCTAGATGCTCATCGGTGGGGATTTTGCGGTCATGAAGTAAGGAGTCTTCTGTGAGCTTAATGGAAAAAATATATATATTTAATGAGCTTACAAAAATCTTCTATAGCATATTAAGTTGCACTAAGCTGAGAGAAGAGACGACAGGAATAGCTTATAACTACAAAGCGTGGCTTTGCCTCTGTGAAAGAAGGCAGAAGCAGACAAGCCAAGGTGGCCATCTCGTGTTTGGGATTTTGTTTTGGGGAAGTCTTTTCAGTTAATCTGGCCACATAAGTAAAATATTTTTCTTCAGCTGTTAAAACTTTTTAGGTTTTTGACTTGAAACCAGCCCAGACATGCACACATACCTTAGCCAGCAGCAGAAGTTGCTGGACTCTGTTTCAGCAGAGGTTACTGTGTGCTATTCTGCATAGGGAACGTAGCCAAAATCCTGCCTCAGCATCCACAAGGAGCGGGATGTGACTTCCAGGGGCTTCTGACCATCCCCTCCCTGGCTATGAGGTGGCCACTGCTGTGTTCAGAATGTCACTTGCAGCTGCCCCAGGTGCAAGGGGTGATGATCATGACCTGATTCACACAGGGTTTGGAGGAACCTCACTAGCACCAGAGCAGCCTGCCGGTGCCACCAGGGTCCTGCTCCACACAGCCCCCCGGTCCTGCTGAGGGTTGGAAACCCCCAAGCCGGTGCCTGCACCATCCCCTCTTTGCTTTGTTTGAGTTTCTGTTTGCGTTCACTTTGTGGTTCCTTTTTCTCTGTTCTGCTTTGCCTTGGTTTCGTTCCTTGCCACATACCCATCTTATTCTTTTCATTTGTCTTTTCTGTTCTTTTAGTTTCCACCCTTCAGATAAGCGTGTGCTCCCCCTCCTCTCAGCCTCCTCCTCCTGCCTGCAGTAACCGGGGTCCTCCTGTCCCCGCTGCTGTGCCGTCCCCACCTCCTCATGCCAGCGCTGGCTCTTCATCACCCGCTGTCCCCGAGCCCACCAGTCAATCCTCTCCCAGATCCCCACGGAGAGCCAGGGAGCTCCCACAGCTCCTGCACAGGCACTCGGCCTCCGAGCTGCCAATGGCCCCGGGTTCCTCCCCTCCAGCCTGCCCAAGCCACAGGACCATAACACCAGGCATCAGGCGAACCTCGCTGTCTCCACCACCTCCCCATCCTTCCCACCTTCCCTTTGCCTCTCGCCAGCCTCTCAGGCGCTCTTCTCTTTCATGCTCTCTTCGGTCTTCTGCTTCCCCCGCCACGAATGCACCACCTCTGCAGAGGCGTGACCTCCTGCAGCCACGCAGTCCCACCATCCTGCCCGTGATTCCTGTCCCACCTGACAGGCTCAAGGGACCCACTGATAAAGCAGGCCAGGAGACCTTGGCAGGTGTACCTGCGAATGGCCATCCTGAAGAACAAATTGCTTTAGGGCCCTCTGGGGCCCAGGTGAAAAGCGTGGATGGGTCCTTCTTTCCACACCTAGGAGCTGCACCCTCCTCCCCGCTGCCCACCATCGCCAGCCCCCCCAGCTCCTTTGGCCAGGCTCCCTCCCCATCCTCCCATCCATCATCTCGTCCTCCACAGCAGTGCTATCAGCCCATGTCACACTGTCTTCCGTTGCCTCCCCCGTACGCTGCTGTGTCTGAGGTGGCTATGCCCAGGAGGAACCCTCCTTACATGACTTCACCAGCCACTGCCCACTTGAGTAAGTACTGATTTTTGAATGAGTTGCGACCCGTATAAAGCAGCTATTCAAAAAGTCCCGTTGGCACTGCCCCTGACCACTAGAAGAGCTGAGAAACCCAAGGCTGCTCCTTCTGTATGTAATTTCTGAAAATGAGGTGAAAAAGTGTCAGAATCGGTCAGGACTGGTCCAGGGACTTTCTAAGCTAAATGCAAGGCTAAAAGCAAGAATTACAGGACCAGGAGGCTGTAGCTGAGTTTACTGTATTAGCCCAGAAGGAGATTTTTATCATTCAGCAGAGTCAGGTTGCATTTGGCAGCGAGCTTTCTACAAACCTATTTTCGGCTGGTCCAAACGCAGCGGATGGGCTCTTCTGAAGCTGGAGGCCAGGTCTGCAGAAGACTTCTTGTCTGTGTAGCACTATTGGTAGAGGCTGTGATTTTTATTTATTTTTTTAAGTGGTATTTCTGCTACCAGCAAAAGATATATCATGATTTTTGTTATAGTTACCCAGAATCCCCTATGCTCACGTAATTGATTTTATTCTAGAAACTCTCTTCCCGGTATAAACTGCATTTATATTTGAGGGCTTGTCACTGTAACTATTCCAGCAAACCTTTTTCATTGCAGGCACATCAAGAGCTTGGGTCTGCCACTTTGCATATGGTCTTGGTTTCTAGTCCTCGTCTAAAGCCTGCGGAGTTAGAACAGTTACGAGCAATGCCTATTTGCAATTCAGATTATACGTTTTGTGACTTGGATCCATTCCTATTTATAACCACATATAATGCTTAAATGATGTGCCTAGGAAAGGAAGAAAACTGAGAGACATTTCCTTTCACTTTCTGCTAAAAATATTACAGCAACCACCGGAGGCTCAGTCTTTCAGCTGATATAAGTCCTTGAAATCCACTTAGTTCAATAAAGTTATTTTAAACTCACATCAGTCCATTATTTTGACTCAGTTCAATTTTTGCCTCAGGCTGGCCTCTAATTAGGTGGGTGTAGTTTTGCAATTACAATTAACTGTACCCACAATGAACTACTAGCTATTATGTTCATGAACCAAAGAGGGCTTGAAACATTTAAAGTATTTCTAATAGCAGCTATGGTTCATTTCAAGAATGGAATTGGGAGTGTGAAATAATGGTAGAAATAACCACAGAAATAAGGCAGTATTGTAAGAAAACCTAGATAAGAAGAAAACCAGGCTGCTAATGTTAAATACAGTTTCCAAATGCTCCTCGGTCCAAATCTGCCTGTCTTTCAAACTAACACTTGCTGAACAGCTGAACCTGTGATTATGTATTAGGAGCAGCCTGTTCTGAGAGAGTGTAAATTGGGGGAATACCCTTGGGGAGGTCTATTTGTTTAACTGACCCCTTGCCAACAGGCAAAACACTGCGACGGAGTTACCCACCACCAGCACCTCCAACAGACTGCTGCTTTGAGGAGCTTCTCTGAACCCCAGGGTGCTTGGAGCTGGACTCTCCCCCCTCTGATACTTTGCAAAGACCAGCTGAGGCCTTGTGCTTTCCGTGCAACATGAAGGAGGATGTGTCCCTGTAGCCCCTAGTTCTGTGGAGTTGGCTGATGTCGTTAGTTGTCTCTATGAAGAAAGATAACCCAATGGAGTTGGCTGATGTAGTTTGTTGTCTCATCTCCATGTAGAAAGCTATGAGAGAAGCAGAAGATGCCAGTTACGAACTGGGAAGCGTTGCCTGTGTTGTGATTTCGGCACAGAATAAAACACTAGCCCAGCCAGGGAGAAGAGGAGGGAGAAGGCTAGTTTATCAGTGACGGGGTCTCACAGGAGGACATAAGGGTTGACCAGTGATGCAACCACCGTTTCCCATTCTTCTGCGTGCTTGGTGCCTCCATGCATTGCTCACCCATCTCGCAGTCAGGTCATGGCCTTGGGAGCGGGAACGTGACCCTGTGGAGGGGCTGGAGGAGACCATGGCTTTCCCGTCTAACTCGCCTTCTCTGCATTTCAGGCCCAGTGCTTCCACCTGGTCATCCCAGCGGCGCTGCTGTGATCCCTGCTTCGTCCGGGGGGCCCCCACCTCCGCCACCCCCCCCAGTCCCTCCGCCACCCATGGGAGCTGCGCCCCCACCACCACCCCCGCTGCCGGCAGGCGCCGGCCAAGGGGCTGGCAGTGAAGATGGGTCAGTGTCAGGGCTCGCAGCGGCTCTGGCTGGTGCCAAACTAAGGAGAGTCCAACGGGTAAGGAGGTGGCTCTGGGACTCCCCTGGGGGGCTCTTCTCCGCTGCGGGAAAGCCTGGCGCAGCTTGGTGTAATGGTCTGCAAATCCAGCGCGGAACGTGGTGACACGTGCTTCAGCTGAGCGTTAGGGGAACTTTCAAGTGTGAGTTCGTAGCAAATAAAGCTGAGCAGGAAATGCTTGGTAGAATTTCCGCTCTTCGGGAAGTATTAATGAACAAATGGCCGCAAGTTCTCGCGTTGCCAGGGTTTCATTGCTTCTGCGATGTCCACCTGTTGGTGTTTTCAGTCATTCTAAGTGGTTAAAACTATACCATGCTTACAGAAAACAGCGTAGACTGTTGAGGGCTCATGTCAATAGGGGTCCACTTAGGTAAGGGCTGCATATCCGTGCGTAAACCTAACCATGAACAAACAGTGCTGTGGGTGTTTCCATCATTTGCCCATACATTTGCCTCACCCAGACTGTCCTGGTTTTAGTCAGATCCATGTGGATCTTCTTCCCAAAGCAGAACACATCCTGTCTCTGGTTTTGAGGCTGTGATTGTGATCGCTGTTCCTAATAAATAGGAAAACTAATCATTAAGGGTGTGGCTGTAAATGAAACTCTTCTCGTTAATTCTGATGTTGATTTCTGTCTTAAGCCAGAAGATGGTTCAGGAGGGTCCAGCCCCAGTGGGGTCTCTAAGAGCGATGCCAATCGAACAAGTAGCGGAGGAGGCGGAGGAGGACTAATGGAAGAAATGAATAAATTACTGGCAAAAAGGTTTGTACTTAAACTCATTAAGCACTAGTATGAGCTCTGCTGCAAACTGTAGAACAAGTTGGCTGTTGTTTTTGGTTAGCAGTGGGTCGTTTTGGTGCTTCTTTGCATAGATGTTAGTTGCCGGCATCGTCTGGCCTTTAATTTGAACCGTAGACGTTGCAGCAATGGTGCCTGGCAGAGTTTAGCTGCTGTAGCAAATCCTGCAGTGTGGCAACCTTCAAAGATGGTGACAAATATATCCACTGCGGTTTTGCCATTTTACCAGATCTATTTCAAAATCACTGTCTTTGGAAAGAGAGAAGGAGAGCTCCTATGAAAGGAGCTTAGGGAAATAATTCTTTATGCAGCACATTCAGGATGTTGGGCCTAAAAATATCAACAGAAGTCCATTAAAAGGACACTATCTTGGCAAGTATATTATTATCGGTTCTCAGTGTGTTTCAGGCAGTCTAGCCAAGTTATTCTCCACTTGAGCAACTTGTAATATACCAGCTGTTAAAAGGCATTCATTAATTCCAATTATTTTTTCTTTCTCGTTTTCCTCTGATTCCATTAGTAATGTTCTCTCAGACTGTAACTCCCAAGTTCCTAGTGTTAGATGTTTTGGGTTTAGCCCTAAATTCTTTTTTAAATTACAAATAGTGAAAAAAAAAAGGATGACAAATGAAAGGAAGAGTAGGCACAGTTGAATAGTGTACAGAAGTGAAGATTTTAAATACTGTTGTCTAGTATAAAAACAATTCCCAGTTCAGAGGGTTTGATTCCAACTTCCCTCCATGTCCTGGTCATTTCAGAAAGAATTCTGAACATGGACTGTGGATGCAATCCCTGGGAAAGCATTAAATAAATACACACCACTATAAAAAGTTACCAGCAGTGTAAAATACCAAATAGATCATCTTCTCTCTTTTCAGAATTGAAATAGTTTAATAGCTTTAAATAGTCATTTACTGGTTTACCTTCTGATCTGTTTTGTGCTGCTACATATCAAGACTGACCTTGCTGAACTGGTAGATGTCTGTAAGCAAAGTAAGGTTCAGTGACTAGATGCTGGGGTAACTGGTTCTGTTCAAGCAAGCAAGCTAAATGGACATCTTATATACTTGGATATAGAAATCCTACAAATTTCTGCGGTTCTAGGCTAAAATGTATTCCAGTGGGGATTTCAGCAGTGGGATCTGGGTGTCTTCAGGTATTCATATCCCTTTGTTATCTTAACAAAAGCATCTGCACTGCCAAGACCCTTGTGCTGCCTCTAGTCTGAAAATAACTGAGCTGCAAATCCTTTCCCAGGGAGCTGACAGCAACAGAATTGTCTCCTAAATTTTGCTTCACAAAGCCATGAAAGTCATTGGAAGTACACAAGTGTCAGGCAAGGCTGCGTGCTGGGTACACACCATTACACTGACCATGAGGGGACCCCTTTTGGCTGCAAAACCCTTTTATGTGTGATAACAGCGAGAAAGGAAAGAACCTGGCCCTGTGTTTCAGGTTGCTTTTACCGAGCTGGCAGCCAGGAGGTAAAAAAGATGTTTTTTAAACTGAGCACGTTCAATACAGAAATAACTGAGTGATGAGCGTGGGATCTCAGGGGCCCTTTTCTGAGCAGAAAACCACATGCTCAGAAACAGGGAATGAGTCTAATGCTGGGGAAGTAATGGAGGAAAACGCTTCTGAGAGCTCAGATGGTATAAAATATGGCTCTCTAGATTTAGTGGCCCCCGTGAGAGCAGCCCTTTGCTTCAGGACTGAAGTAGAAACAGAATAATGAACTATCTCACAAACCACTATCATTTCTAGTCCAGTTAAGCTTCTTGCAGGATATAAATCTAACACTGGTCACTCACCCTGGCAAATATTTCCCTAGCTCAGGTGCATAACCATTATAACATTTTTCCTCAGAAATATCGTCTAAATATTGTAGAAAGACTATAAAAATATTACTGATATAATATAATTATTAATGCAGTTGAGTATCTGGAAAAAATTCCCACAGAGCACTGTGTCCTACAAGCACATGCATGTGTTCTACTCCGCTGTTCTTTTGTCAAATTTACATCAAATCCTCCAATTTCTGAATCCAGT
>JAOXJM010000041.1:9989821-10007079 GCA_026413425.1 Tringa solitaria
TTTCTGAATCCAGTGAGGCTTTTCTTTTGCCAATGATATGAAAAAAGTCCTCTGACAAACTTCCGGTAGTGTTTTGAAGCTCAGAAGCCTGTCTAAGTGCCACTTGGATTTTTAAATTTTTTTGGTGAGATTAGCTTTGTCCATCTTAGAATCAAAAGTAAATGAAAAACCTGTCATTTTGGTGTTTAAAAAAGAAATCTGCTAAGGGTAGTGTTTGCAGGTGGATGAGGATAAGGATCAGCACAACCAAAATCCATCTAGAGACTAGAGCTGCAGACTCCCTAATTGTCTAAAATGGGAAATTGGATGACTAGAGAATCAGTACCTGGCACACTTCGAGTGCTGTTTAGACCCTAAATAGGACTTGAAAATCAAGAATTGGTGTTTTTTTCTTCAGCCAGTGTGGCTTAACACCCAAGAAGTTTTACCATGCATTCTTCAAAGAGAAACAACCAACATCTTTGTTCCCTGTCAGGTCCAGTTCCTCCAAGGGGTGAATTGCAGCTCTTTGCCACTTGCTTCTCAGGGAGTTTAGCCTCTCCTCAGAAAGCAAGGCAGAGTGAGGGTCTCAGGTCATCACTTAACTTCTGCAGATGCCAACACCACCTGCTGGTCCTCGGAAAGCAAGGCTCAGGAGCTCTTTTGCCTCTGAATTGGATTTAAGACAGCAGTAATCTCCTGTCAGTCACTAAAGGCACTTGAAAACCCAGGCTGGTGCACTCATGTTTCCTAACTCGTGGCCTTCACCCAGAGCTTTCCCACCCTGGAGGGAGCAGGGGTCTTGGCTGAGCAGAAATGGTGCCCTCTGTTTCCCGGTGAGGGTGGATCTGGACTGAAGGGCCTTTCTGACTGTCTTCCCAGCACATGGGAGGACTGCTATAGCCTTTTCTCTGGGGGGAAACGGGGATGAGGGGGATATAGGACAGGTGGCCAAATGATATTGGAGCTGGCTGAGAACATAATGTCATCACTGCAATACCTACCTGATCCACCTGTGGAGGGCTGGGTTGGTCCTCAGAAACCCTGGTGGTCATTTGGGTTGTTCTTCCTGTGTAGGACACAGGAGCCACCACTTCCTGAGCCCTAGAGAGCAGCCATCCCTTTCTCACTCAGTTTCATACCCAGCTGCGCTTCCTTCCTCTGCTTTGACACGTTTTCTTATGCTCTGCACCCTGCGTTCTTCTGTTAAACACCGCCTCATAATATTACCCCTCTCCCTGAGTCGTCTCACCAAGGTCTGGATTCCTCACCTCCACCCCAGTCCTACGCGACTGAGCACATCCAGCCTTTGTCGCGTTCCCTAGGATGAGCTAAGTAAATAATAACTCCCACCAGAGCCTGAATCAGCCTTCCCACGTGGAGGATGTGTTTCTGGAGGGCTGACTGTGTGTCCTATCTCCTGTTCCTTTGCCAAGGAGGAAAGCAGCGTCGCAGTCAGACAAGCCAGCTGACAAGAAGGAAGAGGAAAGCCAAAACGTAAGTGAAAGACTCCTCGCTGTTGCGCTCTTGCGAGTACGTTGATGTGCTGCCTCGTAAGCTCGTTGACCGTGTGTGGCAGGCAGTGACAAGCAGTGCTGATCCGGGAATAGATTTGTGCATTCAATCCAAAGCTAAATGTAACTGCTTTCCACCTTTCCTGGGAACAGCACCCCATGAACAAGAACTGCCACCTTACTCCTAGGTGAGGTTTGTCCAAACCAGGTCAACAGGTGCTTTTCTCATGGCCTGATCCAAGTGTTGTAGGGTACAGTAGATTCTTGCCCCTTAAGAAGATGCATTGAACCTTCTGGCAAGCCAACTTGAGATCAAGTTCACGTTTCTTATTTTAAATTTGCAGCTTCAGCTAAGCTGAAGTGGATTACCAACCGTGTAATTTTGGATTGCCAACCTCCATGCAAAGCAAGAATCAGCTCACTTCGGACCCCAGAGTGCACATAAAACTTGTCTCTGGGGGGGGGCTAAGGGGAAATAGTGTATTAATCATTAGAACATTCAAAAGTTAAAATATGTGTGCATGACACACTAAAATGAGATAGAATTTGGACAACTTCGGGGAATGTGGATTAATTTCTGTTTTAACTGTTCTGTCTGTATGTTGTCCACAGAAGCACATAAACAAGAGTTTTGATTTGACTCAGTCTTTACAGTAAACTTGATGCAGCAATTTTGAGTTCAACATGCAGATCAAAACACTTTTTTACCTGCTGAACTGGTAAAGCGTGGGAGATCTTTCCAGTTTCAAGAGGGGCCAAGATTTATACCGTGTCCCTTCCCATGGGGTGCTTTTCTGGGCTGCTGCTCATACAGAGTTGCTGTTTCTGGCCAGTACCCTCCTGAAGGCTTTCTGCTGTGGCTGCAAGTTCATAAAGCACCATGTGGGGCTCAGATCACCTTTACAGAGATAGTCCCTCCAAAGACAAAGTAACAGTGGCTCAGTAGGAAACCAGTTCGGCAAATGGAGGTCTGAAAGGTTTGTAGCAAGAGCAAGAATAAGCATTTTGCATTGTTTAAGGAAAAAAGCAGCTGCTTTTAGCATGGTCCTCAAGGGATGCTTCAAGCATGGAATTTGCCTATTGAACCCACTTTGCAACCATAGCTCTTAATCTTGCCCCAAAGCTGGTTTTGAATCATAGACTCAAGAGATGAAAGACATCATTTAGCTTCTAACTATTGAGCCTCTGCTGTCTTTCTGCCCCTCCTTCTCTCTCCTTGAGGCTCTGCATTAGTTTATATCCCCAATCAAACTTTTCAGTAGCACCAAACTGTTTAGAAATATGTTTTAGAGAACATCTGTTTAATGTGTATCTTGAGTACTCTTTGGGGTGAGGGTATCTTCTGTCAAGCTGGGTGCAATTCCATTTCACGATGCACATTTAATGCTTGGCCTGAGTGTGTTTTGAGTGCTGCTAAGGAGTATTGACATGTCAAATATATGGCTGAAGGTTTTATGATCTGTCACAAATAAATCCCAGAAAAAAAAATGTCCAACTCTGTGATGTAGTGTTCAATCTTCTACTTAGGAGGAACATTGATTGATTTAGTTGCATTTTATTAGTATCTGGACTACCCTCACCAATGCTAGTGGCTGTCCTGGGCTAAAAGGCTGGGATCTGACCTACTGTCCCTCAGTTTCCATGCCACAGAGAGTTTCTAAACTAATAGATTGGCTAATAGATAGTTAGTATTTAGAGAGCAGCAGCCAGCCCTTTAGAGTCCTAATTTAGCCTGGTTTGGTATACAGGGATGAAAGGGGTTCAGTGGAATCATGAAAAGGTGTCCATGTTAGCAAAAAAAAAATGAAATGGATGGATTTTGCCACACTAAAAGGGGAGAAAGGTTAAAGTTTAAATGGACTTGAGCCACATCTTGGCAGCAGAGCCTGTTGGGTGTGCTTGGAGGAAACTTGCTTTTGTACCACTTGTGCTGCATCTGATCTCCAGAGTAGAAGAAGATCCTGCGCTTCATCTCCAGAATTAAATAATGTCCTGTTTTTCTCTTTGCAGGATGATGCTAGCACCTCTCCTTCACCCGGTACACGAGGTCCCACCCAGCAGCAGCAAAATTCATCAGGTATTATATCGAACTACTAGTGAGTTAGTTGTCTTCTTAATCTAGTCTTACCACCTCTAGACTCTGGGTCCATCACCCTACTTCTGAGCACAGCAGCAGTAACTAACAGAAAAAATCCCATATACCTATTGTCTTAAAAACTGTACTCAGCAAGAAATGGAGATTTTTGTGTACTTCACAGCCAAGAAAATGACAATACAGCCAATTTAGTTAAAGGCACCCAGATATATAGCTGAGGATCTGTGTCTTCAGCACTGTGCACCTGAATCTGCTAAGAGAAAAAAGCTATATTATATTGCTTTTGGTAGCATAGCTGTCTTGGCTTATACAGTTGGGGTTTGGGTCTTAAACTGTTATCCTTCCTTAACCTGGTAGTTTGTTGGAGTAAGCCTGATCCTAGGAGTTACTAGGTGCAATTAAGGAGCCCCCAAAATATGTTTTCAGTATGATAAGTTGAACTAACTTTATCTGAGTAGGTAAGCTGCAAGCCCATCAGATTCAGCCTTGCATCAGCCTTGGCCTTCATACATGCTAAAAGAAATCCCTCCCAAGGGAATGAGTATTTAATCACTCCAGTTTCCTTTTGGAACAAAGCCATGATTTGCGTGTTTTGCAAGGGAAAGGAAAGAAGCCAGGAGAAAGGGGCACAGAAATCAGGAATGAAGATCTAGAGATTTCCTGGGAGTGCTCATAATTCATTTAAAGAGCTTTTTAGGACCTCACATAGGAGCAAACACTTGTGTATAAAGTTGTCTGTTACTCAGGTCTCTGAAAACAGTTCACTTTATTTTGGACTATTTGCATACGAGGAGATTGGGATGATAGTAAGTGTTTTCAGTAACAAGGGGTATGTAGCACAGGTTTTGGGAATGTTCTGCGAGTTAGAAATGTAGATGAAATTAAATAAATTTCTCTGTGAAGATTTGCATAGTGGGGGTCTTACTGCCTTTTTTTAGATACATACACATTTTCTGCCAACTATGCAGACAAAAAACCTAAGGCTTTTTAATTTAAAATACAAATGAGTATTGTACTGAATAAAATAAGCCTTGCAGCAATTAGCCTGTATTTCTTAATAGAAGTGATTTGTGCTTTTCCTCCTACTGTTCCAGTTCCATGTCTTTTTAGTATCGTTTAACTATCCAGTCCCTAATTAAAGGGATCACTAAACAGATTTTTGCCAATGTTCTCTCTCCAATGTAGGCAACCGCACTCATTCAGCGCTCCTGCTTTGATGGATCTTTCTAAGTCACTCATCCTCACTGAATGAAAGCAGCTGTATAAGACAATGAACCTCAGGATTTTTTTTTTATTGTTAGAGGAAAAATAATAAACAGTAACTTTCCATTTTTGTTTTCCAGACTCTGGGAAGAAGCCATGGGAAAGGAGCAATTCTGTTGAAAAGCCTGTATCTTCATTACTTTCTAGGTGAGCTGCACGGGGTGTCCCTGCAGGTGGCTAGCAGTTGGGCTGGTCATGCTGTCCCCATGGCACGTGCACAACTCATGTCTCGTTTCATTCCATTGCTGTAGAAATCCATCAGTGGTGAAGAGCTGTGAAGCTAAGAGCCCCACACAATCCCACGTGTCTTCTAGGTACTGGCTAACAGCCTGGCTTCTTAACCATTTTGGCTTGTCCTTTGGCTAATCCCATCATTCAGCACTAATGTTCGTCTTCTGTCACATTTTTTACTCATTCTCTTACAATCTGCTTTGTCTGTGGCTGCACAAAGTGTGAATGTAGAGTGTGTCGTGTCAAAGGCTTGTTCCGTGGAAACAGCCCCCTGCTCTAATCACACTTAAGCAAGCGCTTAAAGCACCCATGCTCATGAATCAGAGGCATGGGCTCGGCAGCCCATGGAAGGTAGGGTTTGGAGCATCCTTTTACAGCAGGTTCAGGATGACCCTGCCAATAGGAGAAGTTTTCGTTGTCCAACCTCTGCCGAAATTCAAAAGCAAAGGCAGAAACGATCTGAAGAGCCTGCAACTGGGAGAAGGGAAGTTATTGTTCCATCCATGCAGCTGCAGTGGGCATGTGAGAAAGGAGAGCAAAGCTTGGTGCAGTAAGTTAATAACATCGAGCTGTAAAAAGGCCCAGCCACAGACAGGACATTCAGAAATACAGGGTGCAAAAGCTGGCAGGTGTCACAAGGTGAGAAGCATAAAGGAGGACTCCAGAAGTCCCCTCAGTCAGAACAGCCCAGCTGCATGTTCTTACTCACAGAGACCAAGATTAAGTTTGACATTGGACAACTAAAGAAATAATTCCTTCCAGTGCTGGTCCAGGACTACCCAATGTTACTGCAATACTGAACGCTGAGGTGGGTGGATGAGCTGAATAAGGAGGTAGAACAGAGACTTATGTATGTTTAGCATTCACTGCAAAGAGATGCCCTTTATTTTACACTGTTACATGTACAACAGTGCTGATAGTCTGTGGAGAGAAAGTTGCCAATGGCAACTATCTGCATGTACTTGCTGCTGTGATAAAGATGCTGGAACGTGCCTGCCCAAACATTCAGAGGAATGCACCAATGTTACTAGGGGAAAACACAGTCTCTCCAGCTCTTCTAAAACCAATGGGACACAGCGGTTCTAGGAATTATATGAGCATTTCCAACAGATATAGAAAGACCATTCTCATTGCAAATGGGAATGAAATGTGGGCTATTTAAACCAGCCATCCAGTTTTTGCCACCTATGTTCTGCAATGCCATTCCATCCTGGGAGGAGGAGGAGTTCAGTGGGAAATTTTTTTTTAATTAACGCCTGGAGTAATGCTCAGTCTTTGCTTGCTCAAATTACTTTTTTGGGGGATGCGAGGCAAGTTTCAAGAGCTCTCAGCAGTGACCTGATTCTGTTCCTGTTCAGCTTGATGGCATTTGTATCTGCCTGACCTCCCAGCTTAGCTGTGAGATGGTAGGACACGTGTTAAGATTTTCCCAAGAAAGGGTTGCAAGACCAACTGTACCCTCAGGAACAGCAGAATCTCCTCCAGCCCACAGTTTGTGCCCAAAAATGATGGCAAAGTTATATGAAGCCTTTTCTAAGAATTACATAGCATGGTTAATTTTTGAAATGTGTTGTAATTACTGATTAAAAGAGTAAGTCAAGCAGCTTCTGCTTCCTTATTTATTTTATCAGCTGTCATCAGAGTTCAGCCCACTGACTAATACTGACCTGGAAGACTGATAACACTCAAGTGTTAGCCATTAAGGGCAGATTGGCTTTGTTTCTGGGCCAAGAAAAAAAGCCTGTGCTTTAAGCTATCAACAAGCTCCACTTGAGTCAGGCCTTCCAAAAAAAGGATTACTGGATTATTATTTTCCCCATATTTTTTTTTTCTAACCTGTATGCTGCTATTACTTTAGCACCCGAGTAAAGCCTCCATGGCCAAGACAGGGTTGCTGCAGAGAAAACAGACTGTGAAAGAGAGAAAAGCAGACATTTGGCTTAGAAATTGCAAATGCTGCAATAAAATACATTGTTAACAGGCTTTACTCCCTGAAGTCATCTCAGCGTTTCCTCGTTTGAAATCATGGAGACCTCCAACACCGAAAAAAAAATATAAAAAAAGACTAAATTCTGTTTCAGTGCAGTCTTTGTGCTCCTTGCAATATGCCTGCCATAGGAGAAAGCAGCATCTTTGAGGGTCGGGCTGTGCAAAGGGGAGCAGCTCCGCTCTCCGGCTGCCGAACTCTCTGGAGCGGCACAAGAGGGAGCCTCCGGTCCAGCGCTGGAACGAGGGTGGCTCCTGCTCTGGGGTGGAATTTCATCCACGCCATCAGGTGGGTGTAGCCTGGCGTGCAGGGCAAGGAACTGACTGGCTTTTTTTGTCCTCTTCTTCCATTCCTCAAGGATGAAGCCAGTGAGCAGCAGTAACGATGTGGCTATGGATGCCTTAGATTTTGATCGAATGAAACAGGTGAGTGGAGAGGCCTTTTGCACTTGAGAGGTTTGACGAGCTACCCATTTTCCCCCATGCATGCGCTGTACAAGCAAAACAGCTGTTCAGTCTTCTGATTTCCTCTATAACTAGGCGCTTAGAGGAGGGCTAGCTGGTGAGCAGCGAGAGAGCACAGTCTCACCGCTGTTTGAGCGAGATGTCTGTACGGAAACGTGCAAATAAATATGCCAGCATCTTCTGCGTCCTTGGCCTGGGAGTGCAGACGTAGCTGTTAGCAGTGTCTAGGGCTCCGCTCGTCAGCGGAGGCGGGGGACGCAGCACTGCCGTGTTAAACTTGCATTTTCTTCCACCGGTGAGAAGGAAATTCTGAGCAGCTGACTTGTGTTTTGTCTCATCAGGAAATATTGGAGGAAGTTGTAAGAGAGTTACACAAAGTGAAAGAGGAGATAATTGATGGTAAGAAAGAGAAAAATTATTATTTTTCTCATCTTTATGACTAATTTCCCATAGATAAGATGATAGGAACTGCAGAGAGTTCCCTGGTGTTTTCAGACTTCTCTGAGCAGCTCTGATTTATATACACATTTGAAGAACAAGCATCTACCTTATCTGAGCTCTGATCATGACATTGTGTTTACATCCTTTCTTTTTATGCTGTTGACGAGCGTTTTCACCCCCAACCTGTGAGAAATTCACTGGCCGGTGTTTCTCACAGGTGGGAGGGTGAGAAAGGGCCTGCCCGTAGCCCGTGGCATGTCAATTTATCACAATCAGGGAGCGTGAAATCACTTGTAACTAGCTGGCCACACAGGTCCGGGATGAGGAGGGGACAGAGTACCAAACTGAAAATCCTTCCCAAGCATCTTTCGTAGGCTTCCTGGGTTTGAAGAGCTATTTCAGACCTTTCATCGATTAGAGTTTTCCAAATAGCCACGTATTTTTTTAATTAATTGAAAAGTGCAACAGTTGTACTAAATTTATCAGTACTTTTTTATAAATTACTCTACAATATGTGACGGAACATATTTTTCAGAGCCATTATTGAAACACACAGCAAAATACCTATTAGAACCCTGTGTTAGGGCACCTGAAGATGCATGTCCACACCCTACACGCCCCCACCTTAGATTCACACAGAAGGGGAAAAAAAAAAAAAAGGAGACTGTAAACCAGCTAGAAATCCATTCCCTGTCCCCCTGCCCTAGACCCGTGTGTTGACAAAATGGTTTGCAGTTGAGGAGACCCTCGCCCTTATGCTACCATCCCGGCAGCTTGGTCCTCAGAGCCTCCCTAGTTCATTCCAGTGCAAAAAAAAAGACATTCACATAAACCACAGATGCAACTTCTTGAGCCAGTACTGCAGTTTGCAAGCAAACAGCTGACTGCTTACCCTTACTCATCCTTTTACCCTTCACTCATCCTTCTACCAGCGTGTATTTTCTGCAACCTCTATACTTAGCCTTTTCCATCGCGCTGGGTCTAACGTTACGCATTAACTCTTTGGTTTGGTTTTCTAGCCATACGGCAGGAGTTGAGTAGAATCAGTACAACATAATGATCGCAAAGCATTTGGACGGTACTAAGAATGCTAGGAAGATCGGATCATTTCTAAGTGTACCAAGGTCATGCAAGATGGTGAGAGAGGACACCGGCACTGTCTTTGTTCTTATACCCTTTTTATTAGCAGACTCAGCACACTTTGAAGCTTGCTGCTGCCTTGGATTCGCTTCATTTTAAAAGTCTTAATCTAAAGAATATTAAATTTTAAATTTCTGGATTTTTTAGATTTCATCTGACACTGCACATTGGATTTGTCAGCCTTTTTTGTATTTTGTATTTGCTTATTTAAATGTATTACCTTTCTTTTTAGTAGTAGATAAGAACACACGTGAACCATTTGCTTTTGATAGATGACTTCAAAGTAATTTTACTAGTAGTCTGCAATGTAAATGAAGATCCTTTGCCAACAGAAATGTATTGTGGCATCACCAGAAGAAACAGAGACATGTTAGTTGTCAGCCAAGAAGTTCTTTGTCTCAGAGTTATCACAATATAAAAAAAAAAAAAAATGGTACGTCGGTGCATCACAGTATCTGTGTTCATATTGGTAATAAACTGTTTATTGTCCACATGGCCCTGCCTTCCTTTGTTTCATTTGTCCCTTGAGCTCCCACTCTTTGATGTCACTTGGGTTGACGATGAGAAGGTGGTGACCGAGACTCCCCGTGGGGTGGCAGCTCTGCCCGGCCAGCGCTGCAGAGCAGGAGGAGAGAGCCCGAGCCTGTCACAGCTGCTGCAACAGCCACAGCTCTGCTGCCTTTTCCTGCCATCGCTGAAAACAACCCCAGATCCCCTCACCCACACTCCTAAGAGCTCCCAGTAAATAAAAGGGAGGTAGTTACGCAGAACAAGGCTACCAAAGGCATTAGGAGGGTGGAAGAGGAAATCACTGCCAGAGCACTGCTGAACTAGAGGCTTAAGGGGAGTCATTTGTTAGTATCTTACACATTGCATTCGTCTTGAGCTTTATTTCATGGGAAGTGAAGTCAAAGATACAAGTACAGCACGCCGAACCAGTCATAGCTTTCAGGTCATGCAGTTTTTTTCCTTTAGAGCCACTCTTTCCAGCAGTGCAATCTTGGGGATTTCTGCTTGACTTAGTTTGGCGCAAGCTTTACACCACAGTTGTCTTGATACCAGCTTCTTGATAACTTTGTGCAAAAGGCCAAAGATTGGAGTTCAGCTAGGGAAATCTGTCAAATATTTTCCTAGTCCCCTGCTTTGCTTCAGGCTTTCCTGAAGCTTTTCTTTTTCAAGTCAGGAATGGTTTCGGGAGCAGAGACTGGTGCAGCAGCTCAGGAGAGGTTGTGCCCATCCCCTTGCTCGTGTCTCCCAGAGCTCTCGGAGCACGGCACAGGCAGGAGACATTGCCTGCCAGGGCCAGGAGAGCCAGGAGAGGAGGCATGGTAGGGCATGCTTTGCAGTTAATTGTAAAATATTATCTGCTTTGGCTTGGAGAGCAGGCAGTTGTCCTTCAGCACTCTTCAAAGAAACATAACCTGCCTTTTAGAAATGTCTTTTTTACAACATGGTTGTACTTTAGATGAAATACAGGAGAAATAGGAGAAATCTGAGTTTAATGCAATGGTGAGCTCCAGACTGATCCCGATGGCTGTTTGCTGTTGAATGGCAGCAGAAGGTAAGAGACAGGACAGGCAGCAGGGTAAGATGTCCACATGGGAACTAAAGCAGGTAGACATTGATATGCACCACAATACGACAAGCCCAGACCAGGAGAAGGAGCCTTTCCAGTAAGAAGAACACAGACAAGCATCAGTAATAGCAAAGATTATAATGCTCTGTTGCATAAATCTCATACAGTAGCTCATGCGTTTCTTAATTATAAACCCATATAATGGCATACCAGACAACGGCAGGTACTTTTCAAAACTGCTGCCTCTCAGATGATCACAACTGTTCAGTGAAACTCTCCCGTAATCTTAATTAAGCTTCAGGAAGTTGGGGCCTGGCAGGGTTCATGTCTTGCCTTGGAATGTGGCATTATGCCTAAGGTCAGTAATAACTGCCTTGTAATTCAGCTTGGATACGCTGTGCCCTCTGTTAACATCAGCCACCTGCTCTAAATGAGTTTTTCCTTTCTTTCTTCTTCTACCTTTGCAGGCCTCGCGTAATTAAGACATAATGAGCTGAAGTTTGCACAGGGCCACTTAATGGCTGTGGGAGCGAGGTGTGCAGGGGTGGAAGGAGAAGCTGGGCTGACAGGGGCAGGGGAGCAGTCCTGGCATCACCAGCGCTTTCCTGGTTCCCACCTTACGGCTCCCGCGACAGGGACGTGCAGGGCAGCTTATCTGCAGTAGTGGCACTGCCAGAAGGAGTTCCCCCTCCCTCACAGGGGTTTGGTTTGCCTGTGGGCTCTGTAGAGAAGGGTGTCCCTTCCTGCTGGGCTTGTGGAGGGTCCTGCTGCAACAGGGCAGGCCACAGGCATTTCACATCAGCAGAAATCAAAAGGGGCATTCACCTCCACTCTGACCTCTCATACTGCCTCCCTCCTATTTCATCTTGCCAGAGAGTTAGTATGGCCACCCAACAAAAGGGGATCTGGATCAATTTTGAAGCAAAGAGAATAAAACTCTAGATAGCCCCAAGTGTTCTTTTAACACAGACCCATTTGCCCTGTGGTATAAAAAAAAACCAAACCTGCTTCTGGAAACTTCACTGGTAGCGGCAAACCCCCAGGGCGGACAGGATCACAGCCTTCTCCAGCAGCACCCACACGTATTGGAACTCCACTTGCACCACACATCTGCAGGCACCAGGCTTCCAGATTCCCACCAAGACGGAGAATGCAGAGCAGGAGGGCTGTAGGGCTGCCCAGGCAAAGCAAGGTGGGCCTGTCATGGAAATACTGATGGGAGGCAGGATAAAAAGCTATTGCCAATTTTGGCTACCCTCTATTTACACCACAGCATCTGTGTCAGGCTAGGCTAGTAATCTATAGACCACACAGGTGACTGCATCATGAAAGAGCTGAGTAAGGGAATTACAGAAACGTGACTCTCCATAGAGGAGAAGGACAGTAGTCGGATTGAGGAAGACAGCATAATCTTTATTGTGGTTTTTATATTAACTTGAGACATTGGCCAAGCTTGCTAAGGACAGGGGAAGTTGAATATGTGATCATGGAGTGGCAGCAACACTGAAGTAAATTAATAAAAAAGTGAAGCTCCTCACATGAACACAAAGAACTCAATGGTGGTTCCCACACCAAAGCCTCCTCCTCTGGGAGAAGAGGTACCTGAAGAACCAGTGAAGTCTGAAGTGTTAGAAGAAATCCTGTTCTTCCTCATCTTTTCCAGAAAGAGAACGAGACCAAAACAATATCTGTAAATGGTGTTTAGCCCCGGCATCACAAAGGTGTTTACCCAGACACACGAGGACAGGCTCAGCTGCCCACTATGCCAGGCTAGCTCAACGACACACTGACTCACGGGATCCCGTGCTGTAGGAGGAAGGAACGAAACTGTGTTTATTGAGGAAATCGGGCTTCCCAGGTCTAATGGCATACTTTGAGAGACCAAAAGCAATGCAGAATTCTCTTCTTTGTTACAGACACAGATTTCCAGAAGAAAAAATAAAAAAGCCATACTGTTAGAGCGTTAGGGTATACAAGGATCCTTGTAGATCTATTCTCTTTTAACCACTTTGTAAGGACAGAAATAAGTTGTCAGCTTTCCAGGGTGGAGGGAAGTTACAAGATGGCATCTGAACTCCTGACTCCCGAGATATCGTTCTGCTTGGTGATTAAGGTTTTGATGACACATAATTATTGAGGGTAGCCAGAAGTTGATAGTTGGAGAGGACAGGCAGGAAGATTTATTCCAGTGGGTAGACATGGTAGATTAAGGTTACTGTGAATAACACAAAGAAAGACACCGAGGGAGAGACACAGCCCCAGCACCATGTTCCCTTAACATCCACCCCCTTAGCCTCATCAGCGACAGATTTTACATAGCTGGAGTATCACATGCTTCCCAAATGTCGTCAGTGCCCCTTGAATGACAGAATGAAAAAGTTACAATTATTCTGAAAGCAGTTAGGAACAAATACTACCGTAATGTCTCCATGTCTTCACTGTCACATACTCCTGTTCACAGAAAGGGCTATAACACAGAGAAGACCAAGAAAGATGATCAGGAATAGTAAAAATCTTGGTAAGCAGCAATTAAATCTAGCACCTTTCCACCCTCAGAAAGTCTTATAGTGGGGAAAAGTATAAGAAACAAGAAATTATGAATACTATTGAAAAGGTGAGTGAGAAGGGACCACCCACTTCCTCCGGGGGCACATCCAGGCTGCCACCCACTTCCTCCGGGGGCACATCCAGGCTGCTGATCAGACAGCAAGCAGAAGACTAAAGGAAGGGTTTCTCCATGTCATGCTTCATCTCTGCCACTTAGCGACACTGAGTATTAGATCTTAATAACAGAAATGGATTCAGAAAAAGTTTATACAAAGCCCTGGAATAAAGGTCAAACAGCAGCTACTAAAATAATGATCAAAATTTACAAAAATATACACGTTTCATTGCATATACAAAATCTCTACTACCAGCCGTTGTCAGAAAATATTAGATTGAGCTAAAGGCACCCTTGTGTTCTCCAGAAAGTATCATTTGCTGCTGCATGCCAGTCCTCCTGGCTTCTCCAGTCCTGTGCACGCAGAGCATCCACACCTAATCTGGCACGAAGAGAAGCCGGTCCTCAACTACATACATGCATGCTCACACATACACACACCATTCTCTGTTGCAGACCAGGTCAAAGCTCACACGTGGCCTAGGAAGTTAATTCTAAGCCTAGACCAAAGGTTCATATAATCATAGCTCACTCTAATCTAGATTCTAAGGGCTACATATACAAATATCCTTTGTTAAAAAGTATCAATAGTCTGAAATAGTGCGTCCAACTGCTTCAGTTTTCACACTCATCCACTTGGTCCAAGGAGCACACACCAATGCTACTTCAGCACACAAAAACATCTTTCTGCTTCTACAGAAAACTCAAGTCATTCAAATGAACAAACAAAAGAGGGATGCAGCAGGCAGAGTTAGTCCATTAGCTTTCTTTCGCCAGCTTGCATAGTCTCTTAACCCTTGAATAAGGGCCAATAGTGTCATCAAAAACAAAGTCCCACAGAACTCGAATCCAGGACTGGTGATGTGGGAGGTTATCGTAATATTCTGCTGCAATCTTCTTCACCTGGAAGAAGAAGAAGAGAAAGAACGAGCCGTTTAGCTGCAGAGTGTCAGGTGCATGTCAGTCTTCACGTACAGATCTGATAGCACAGCCATAACCTGAAGTTACTTGTTACTGCTTGTGAACTTCTGAAGTTCAGCCAAACGAGCTGTACTTAAACACATTTAGATACTTCTTAGCACATTTCTGATGTAAGTTTTGCCTCACCGTGTCAGAAATTGAAAGCTGATGGATCACTGCCTTCAGTCAGAACTATTTTCTCTCATTTGGGAGGTGGAAGGATCTCCACAATGAGATGACTAATCCACCTTATAAATTGCCAAGACTCCAACACACTGTATTTAAAGCCTTGCTTGCCACTCGTTATACTCGTCTGCTGAGGGTTCCGGGTAGGAAAGAAATACCAATTGAGAAAATGCCAGGTACAGCCTTGCCTACACTTAGTTCCCTTTCCTCCATCCTGTTACCGTGATGCAAATCTGAGAGACGGGTTCCTCCAGCAGGCAGAGGAAATTGCAAGGGCGGTCCATTCTCTTCAGTCTGGTGTTAAAAATGGTGCAAGATTCATTATTAGATCACAAGTCTAATAAAATTTCAGCCTTGTTACAAATCCCCAAGTCTTAAGACTGTTGCCATCAGAGAAGCATTGCACGTTGTTGGGGATGGTGCTTGTAGTAAGGCCAGAACCAGAGGACAAAGAGGCTTCAAACCTGGCAGGTTGGGTGGACTATGAGGATTCCCAAGTTCTCATTAGTCCCTGGCTCCAGCTAGATGCTCTGCTTTTTGAACACACTTGTGAAGCAGCAGAGTCTGTTAACTATTGTACACCTGTACATAAATTTCTTGGGCACGGTTTTATTACAGCTCCACCTCTTAGACAAACAAAGCTCTGTTCTAGAGTAGCTTGTCCTGCTGGACAGCATGGCTTGCTGCTTTAGAAACCCTGAGGAATGTTAAAGCCATCTACGCTGAGCACAGTACGGACTTCCAGTGACAAGCAAAAGGGTTACACAGAAATTGTCATCTGGGAGAGGGGTCCCACCAGCATCCGAGGTGTAACGGTAGAATCTTAGCACAGCGTTTTGACTGTCTGTGAAGAGGGGAGAATCCCAGCAAAAGTTAAATTATAAGCCAGTACCAGTCACCACCAGTTACCTCGTTAATTCAGCTTCCTAGCAGACACTTCCCAGTGAGGCAGGCTGGGTAATGTACAAGTTCCATTAAGATCTTTTACCTCAGCTCCTATGCACTCCTTGTGCTCGTGACATGCTAGTCTTGTTGGAGGTGGAAGATTCAGTTCAGGTCTGACTGTATTCTGCCTTCCACCGAATACCTCGGATATATAATTCCCTATATCCTGCTTTAAAGTTTTGGTCTGTGCTTCAAATGGGGTTAATTTTCAATGGGGTTCAGATCGTATCAGCATTTTCCCTTAGAGGTATTTGTTAATGACTGGAAGAAGGGTGATTTCCAGGTACCGGGTAAGATCTCTGGAGATGCAGATTTAGTTCCTTCTGCAACCAGTCAGAAATAATTTAATTTGGGTTTTGTATCCTCCCTTTTCCTAGCTGGGTAATTGAAATACCCACAGGATGAGAGGGAAGACTATTTAGACAGTGAGCTCCCTTGAATGAAAGCCACTAGCGAGGCCTCTTATGCAAACACAAAGCGGGTCTCAGATACCCAGCCCCCAAAGCTTCACTCCAGCTCTGATGTGGTCATTCCCTAGCACACTGCTGCTTACAGACCTGCCCTCCTACTTCCATTTTAGAAGTTCTACCTGAACTTTGACTAGCAAGAGTAATTCAGCCCTCACATCTATACTGCCCAAGTTCATATGGCAAGTCTACCCATTCCCCTCTTCTCCAGAACCCCCATATATTTCTTCCCCAAAGAATCAAAAGGTCTGGACCAGGCATGTTTTCTCAGCTCCTTACATTATTCTGCAGAGCTCTTGATCCCATTAGACTCTGACCACCATGAGGGCTTCAGAAAGTCTTTCTGTATTGCCCCTTGCACATGGAAGTGGAGGGAGGGAGATTCACAGAAACCAGTTCAGCTCCTAGGAACAATGTCTTAGGCAGTGGCTGTGCCCTCTGGCACCAAAGGCTAACTAAAAATGACCCCAGTAACTAAGTAGGAAAAAATGGTTCAGAGAAGAGGCCAATAAACAGCCTATGGTTGCCCAGCGCAGTCTGGGGATAGTACTGAAGAGCTCAGGTGGACACAACATGCAGATCTGGAAACTTCCCCTTAAATACATTCCATACACATATTCTACAGTTGTAGTGCAGATATAAAACAAGCACCTAGAATACAAGTATTATTGGATAATTAAGATGATTAATCAAAATACTTAGCAGTGATTTTGAAGAAGGTCATACGCACCCCATTCTGGGAGCAGGCAGCCCAGTCATGGCTAGCAAGCCACTTACCAGCATCGGGTGTGGAGGAGTTGCTTCTTCACCAACCATATCTGTTTAGTACCTTCCTGCACAGTACGCTGGCAGCTCATTCTGAATGAGAAGCCTGGTACAAGAAGCCCACAAGAGGTGACCGGGAGTGTGTTGCCCTAGACCACTGACCCACACATACACAAAGTAGTTCTTTGCTCTTCTTGGCTTGGTGCCGAGCAGCACCTTGTGCAGAAGGCAGGGACCACCTGCACCATCAGCAAGGTCCCTGTGCTCTGGGCAGGATAACTGTATGAGATGTTCATAAGAAATGGAGAGGAGAAGGTAAACTGCAATAAAATGTTTTCGACAAAGGAATAGAGAAGAGGGAAAATTCAATTAATGCAGTTAGAGGGAGGACTTCTGAAAGGCAGGTGCATGTTCCCATTTTGCTATCATGTGGCAGGAAATAATTTTTAAAGTTTTTTCTCTTTTACAGTGAATCGAGACAAAAAAGTTTCCTGACAAAAACCACTTAATCTACTGTAATTTGTTTCAGCATCTCCATATGTAAAGCAAAGTTATCTCTTCCTTACCTACCACAACATTCGGG
>JAOXJM010000041.1:10007166-10020303 GCA_026413425.1 Tringa solitaria
CTACAGTTGTTTAGTTAAGGCTAAAAGAGTCATCTTCCACATTGCATTCTGGGTGCAGTACAAAACCTGCAGAAGGCAGTTTCCAGCTAGCAGGTTTTGCAGCCAGATCACAGATCTCAAAGAAGATGGCACTGCGTCAAAGCATTCCTAGATCCTGCTCCTGACTTCCCCCTCAAGCTTTCCATATTGAATTGGAGATCATCCATTTACTTCAATTCTTCCCTCCCTTCCTCCTTACAGATCTCAACTGTAAGTCTTAACTCATTGCTAGTTTGTGAATGGAAGGTATCATGGAAGGACAAGAAGAGATCACAAACTCTGCAAGAAGCTTATTAGGCCCTTGGCACCTGGTATATTGAGGGTCTTCAAGTAGATCAAGGTGACAGGTAAGAAATCACTTTAGACTGAAACTTTGCTTCTGGGTTTGTGCTTGTGGAGCACAGCAACAGGATCCCAATCCTACTCCACCATATCAGATAGGCACAAAAGTTAAATGCAACCTCGTATTTCACCATGGCTGTTACAGAGCCTTTGTCCTAAGGCTGTATGGAAGCCTGAGATTCTTATGACATGAAGCTAAAAAATTATGTTTAAAATCCTAGAAGGCATATTACAGAAGTTCCCTCCGTAGTCCTTGACTGGGGGCGGGAGTGCTCAAGCTAGCCCTCCTGACCATCACAGGGTTAATGGAATCTGCAATTCAAAACCAGCACATCTACCATGTTTTCCAATCTTGTCTGTCTAATAAATCTGGTTTCATACCATGTCTTTTCCTTTTCCCACAAACTTAATGAGTAACTAGTTTGCCTCTGGTAACACTGCAGTTTTTATTGCAGTTTGTAGGAAGAGTACCGAGTTCCTCCTTGTTCTCCTGTCCCTTCTCTTCATAAGTATATTCAATCCTTCAGACAATGAAGAATGGATCTTCTTACTCATTTGGTAAACTGTACAATATTTTACAGTTACAAGGCTTCATGCATAGACTAGTCTAGTTGTATGTCTATAGGAGTTTTTTTTAGAGTAGGTCCCTCATTATAATGTTAAATTTCACGGTCTCTTGCAAAATCTCTCATTGTACTAGTGGGACAAGTTCTTACTGCACACTCATGTCACTCATCTGTAATATCTATAGGCTTAAAGCACAGCCTAATTCTTCCTCTTTCAAATCCGTCACACTCCTAGGGTAAAGGTCTTTGCAGTGGCAAACACATCACTCAGAACATTCTGAATGAGACACCTGTAACAAAGGACAAAGCTGAATTTACTTTTCTGATAAGCAAGTGGAAGAGCCAGTTACTTTCCAAGACTAAGATCCAGTTATCCTATGATCCCGTGTCTCCCCTGCTATCAATCAGGCAGGAATCAAATACTTGCCAATAACTAAAAATAAAAATAGCTATACTGAGAGGTCATCCATATTGCACAATTCAACTATTAGAAGTTCAAGTGCTTAGAAGACCAGATCTGAAAAAAATAGACTTGCTGAGTGAAGAATTTTTGGGAGGTTAAGCAGAGGAGACCAAGTGGAGGTTTATACCCCTACCTGTTACAAAGTTAAAACATAAAAGCTATCCAGGGAAAAGCTGTCGCTTTATCTCCTTCAACAGGCAGAGAATTTTTCTCCTCAGTTTGCAGGGAAGAATAACCAACTTCCTTTAATGGACAAAGGCTTTTCTACAGTAACTGTTATGCCGAAGGATTTTCACATCATAATAGATTTTCACTCATCAAAGACTCAAAGTTTTCCATATAGTTCTGTCAGGCAACGAGGATTAACAAGCCTGATATCTCCTCCACCAGCAGGGCAAGTCCCAGTTGCCCAAGAGCTAGAAACACAGAACACGAGCCTATGAAATTCAACTAATAACCCTATCCTCTTTACACAGGAGGGCAGACACTTCCAGCTGCTGCACAGCCTCGAGGAATTAGGCTGAACTATTTGTGATGTGGGTGGGGAAGAGCTTTTCAGGTCTCAATCAGGTCTGGTGCAACAGTCCCAGCAAGTTCAATTAGTCACTCACCTCCCTCCTAAGATGCAGAGCTAACCTCCTCTTCTTCTATTTACATTTCAGTAATCTAAGTATCTAAGCCTATCTAACAAGTTTGAACATTTGAAGCTAAAGCTAAGCTCATACACTTCCCAGCCGAGCTATCAGGTGTATCAGCAATGGGAGTGCCTGACAGGAGAACTTCACCTGTGAATGGGGCTGCTTTACCGACTGCTCTGAACCCCACCAGGAACGGCCAGCTTCTCCAGGACAGACCTCCAGCAGTAATAAAACAGAACTGCAGGCTATAGAGAGGCTCCCCACACCCTTCTACACTACAAGAAAATCTCCTTGTGTTTTGAATCTCCTCTCACACAGTGTTTCTGTGATGAAGAACCTTAACCCATAAGGCAGGGTTTGCCTGCATGATAAAAGCTGTAGAAGTTACACAGTAGCGGGGAGTTCACAGCTCCTGAACTTCAGCCTCTTCAGCTCTACCTTCACCTCATGAGGGTGTTATAGTAGTAACCCCCAACCTTGCATCCAACTAGAGACAGAAGATGTTTCCTTCCTACTACGCCAGAGGATTTGTATGTAGGAGTAACACTTTGAAGGCACGTACCTCTAACACTGTGAGCACCTGCCGAGGAACCCTTGTATTAAAACCCAGAAGAGCAGCTACATACCTGGAGGGAGATTGAAAACCATTCCTAGACACCTGGGCTTTGCAAATTTGATTCCCACAGCTGATAAAACATAAACAAAAAGGGACTTGACTTTCAAAAGAGGAAAGCCACAGCACTTTCCCAATGACAAATCAGGCATCCTCAGTTTCTGTGGGTGGGGCAGAGCTAAAACAAGTCACGTAGAGTGGGGCTTTATTTTCTAGTGCTATATGTGTCAGGCTGGAACATGCCCCGATACTTACGTCACCTCAAAAATAGAAGGACTTTTGTTTGATGTTAATCAAGCAATATAGTTAGCAGATTGATCGTTAGACAAATTTCAAGTAGTAATTGCCACCTGCCTCACTTTAGATGGGCCTTTAAAATTTCAAAGAGATGAAACCTGGTGGCTGGGGGAAAGAAATGGAGAACTTTAGAGCATTGTTGGAGGATCTTGACATGAAAAAAGTATTCCTTGAGCCCTCTGAGGCTCAGATGTTCTTGTTTCCATCAAATAAACTATTACAACAGTTTGGCAGCCATTCCTCTCAATCTCCTGCTTAAAATGAAAGCATTAGAAAAAAATCCCAAAGGCTTCCTCCTTTTTCTTTTTTAAAATTGATCCATTGCTATGATACAGAGTGATTTCTTTGAGACAGTTTAGCAGCTTTTATAAAAACCCAATTCACTTGTGCAATGCCATTCTTACCATTGGCAGCCTGCATCCAGGAATGCTGGGGAAGTCATGATGCTCCATGTGGTACCCTACATTAAAGGTGAGCCAGTTCAGAGGTCCGTAATAAGAGTATGTCTCATATCCTTTCAAGAACATATAGTGTTCTGCTATGAAGTGCCCAGAAATGGGATGTAAACCCATGCAAAGAATTGTACCTGCTATTAAGTAAATAATAGGTTTGAGCCCCCAAAGGTAGTAAATTATAAGGTCTATAGAAAACTGGACGAGAGCATTAAAAATTTCCATCCGTGTAATTGCTTTGGGGTTCACATACAGCGGCCTCAGACTGTAGAACAGAGGTTGGAGGAAAAGCCAAAGCAGTTTCCGAAGTGGTGTACAGAAGAACCAGCCTTCAAAGTCTGTGGGAATGTCCACATCCAGGCTGTCCCCACCAAGGTACCGATGATGGTCAATGTGGTATTTCTTGAAGGAGGCAGAATAAGGGATGCCAATCGGCAAGTTGGCAAAGACTGCAAACCATCGGTTCCACTTGGCCTGCTTGTTCCCAAAGGCGACGTTGTGTGAAATATCATGGATGGCTAGGGTAAGGGAATGGTTGATGCAACCCCCAAAAGCATAAGCCCAAAAGAAAATCCATTTCCAAGATAAGTCTTTCACCAGGTAGCACGCTAGAAACTGCACAAAAACCATTCCAGATACAATCCACTTTAAATGTGGATCCGGTCCCATCAGAGTCTTGATCTCTGGATACTTTGCTAAAGGGAAAAATACAGAGAAAACCTCATTAGATCACAATTAGGTGCAAAAAATCACCACTGGCACTCTATTTTTATCACCATATGTTTGAGGCCCTAGGTTTATAAAGTGGCAATTCCAAATTAGGGTTGTCACTACAGTGAAAGCTTTCCTGATGTATGGGATCCATTCCCACTGCCACCATCATGTTCAATTGTCATTGATACTGCGAGACATACATACACACGCACATATATATATATACAAAAAAAAATTTACCCTGATGGTCAATATGTGGCAACATGTGCCTTCACAAGGATAAGTATTAAGATGCCAAAACACACCAGATTTAAACTCTAAGAAGCACCTTCTGTCAAGTTTTTTATTTCCCTTTTTATTTTGCCCCATCCAGTTGCTGTTTTCCACAAAAGGGATACAACTGCCTTCTTTGTAGTCCTTTTCATACTGTGTCTTCAGACATACTAGCAGTGGAAGAGGGCTGAGCAACAGGCTTGCCAGGTTTTGCCCTGCGGTTAGGTGACAAATACAGCATTAAAAAAAAAGATTCCTAAGTAGTTGAGTGTTCACCAGTGCTTACAATGTGTACAACTCCATGCACATTGTAACACCACAACTAAGTCAGTAATACTATCAGGAACTTGTAAGAGACAAACATTATTTCTCTGTTCCCATTCATTAGCCTGTTCCCAAGTCACACACCAGAAACAGGCATGAAAGTCACATCAATAATCACACACCAGCTTCCTGCAGCCTCACAAATACTGCAGTAAAGCCTCCGAGAGACATGGACTAAGCTTGCCTGGTCTGATCTGGGTCAGGACAGGACCAGATTACTGATCTTTAGTTCCACCGGCCATTCATTTGTCCTTTTAAGAAAAAGAAAATACACAGAGAAGTACAGTTTATCTTCCGGGTGCTGTTCATTGCTTCAGGTCCCTTCTTTACAAACCCATGCTTCTCACGTCCAGTATTCACTTGCACATGAATATTTCCACTGTTTTATGGCTTTTACCCACCCGCTGGCCTCCCTCCTCTTACTCATACTCTGCATTTCTCAATAATTACAGCTTACATAGATAAGACTCTAGGACAAGTTACTCCTTCTGAACCCTGAGGTTACAGTGTGTCCCTGAAGTCTGATAGGCCTAATTTATGAATAGAAAAGTAAATATCATCTGACTGACACTGTATGATACCAACGCAATAAAAGCAGATTATAATGATTTGCACCTATGCAGCTGTATATACTATAAACAAAGGAGGGAGACAATACACAACTTCATGTGACCTTGCAAGCAGCGGCAGGCACTGGGGGGCAGGACACAGAGGAGGTTTTTACAGAAATGAACCCTGAAAATTTTGCTGAAAGTCAGAGAGATGAAGCACTACGGGAAGCAGATTGATCTGCTCATGCTCTGCAGCCATTCAAACAACTTTTGGGCCCGTTGGCCAACTGCAGCCCAGCTTAACAGCAGTTAGAGACAATAAAGATTAGACAGGCTTTGCGGAAGGTGATGTGAAAAGGGATATTCTCAATTCTTCCCCTTGTGAGGACAAAAGGGGAAAATCACCATGAGGAGTATTCAGGCAGGGGAGAGATTTTCTAAGTGGTGGGAAAGTCCTAGTAAAAGTTCACATCTTTCTAAGTCAGCCAAATTTTTTGATAAAAATCTTTAGAAAACCCCGGGGGTTTGGTTTTGCTGTTTTGTTTTTGTCCTTGTTTTTGTAGTTCTTGAAATGAGTTTCACATTAGAAATGCTAACGTGCTAGAAATTGTTCTCTGGTACCAAAATTTTACACAAAATGCTAGGATATCTATTCTAAAGAATAACTTGATAAAATGACCTGGTCAGAAAAATCTGTTACAGAAATAGAATCTATTCTATAATATAAGAAATATAAGAGATAAATTACTGTAGTCACCAGAAGAAATGAAGATATGTAAACCAACCAAATCTGTTCCTCAGCTTGGTAAAACTTTGACCCAAAAAAATGTTTTAATGGGATAGGGAAATGACTAAGAGACACTGTATGTTGTAGTTTGAGACAATGGAAGTTTTGGACCTATTTCTTTTTGTTGCAGCTAACAAGGATTGAAGATTGCACTTGAAAGGTTTCAGAGTGGTAACTTTCAATCAGCAGCAACAGTGTCTGCAAGAAGCAACGCAGGTGGGTTGCATTTATCACAGGTGAGAGCTATTAAGTAACTTGCTAGGGTTTAATATTAAATGCAACACATGATTAACTCCTCTCCGACAGTAATTTTTTGCATACTGGTTAAACCACAGTAGTGTGTCTGTTTATCATTAATACTGATAAACCCTTCCCATTTCCATGGCACAGGGAAACCTTGGGGTGGCTTGGCAAGCTGGGCTGGTAGGTTGGTTCACTGGAGGCTAAAAGCCCCACTGGTGGAGTAGCATGCCAGAAAGCATTTGGTTCAGGAACACTTCACACGCAAGATGTTGACCCTTTCAATACCTGAGGCCAAGCACTCTTCAGTGAGATGCATTTAATCTCAAATTAAGTGATCCTGACCACTGCGGTTTGTATATAAGGTGATGACACAAAGAGGTATCTCGTTTTTCCCTCGTGTTCACGCCTTCAGTTAGCTGAAGGGATACTAGTAAGGCAAGATGGAGCAGTTACAGTTGAAAAAACCTGTAAGGCTGCAGTGACAGATGTCTGTTGGTGATCACCTGGGCTGTGCAGACCAGTGGCAGCCACCTCCACATCCCAAAGGCAACACAGAATCAGACATGGGACTACTGTGCAGTGCTGAACCGGGAGCCATAAAGGACTATCAGACCTGTGGCAGTCACACAGGAAAGACCACCTTTGTTTCCTATGAGTTGCATTTGGAGAAGTAAACAGACAGCGACTCTCCACTCCCGAGACTCCCAGAGTCTCACCGGCTCAAAGATCTTCAGCTTGCCGCTCTTTCCTGAATCGCTTGTGTTTTGGTCTTCTTGAGCACTTTTCCAGTGTAAAAATGATCAGCTTCTATACAATCAAAGTCCATCGCTTCCCAACAAGCACTGGGTCATATTGGCCGTAAAACGTAATCTATAATGAGCTCTTCATTACGCACAATCATGGCATCGAAAGGGCACAGGAATAGGAGGAAAAAAACCCCAATATTCAAACCCCCACAAAGTTACGTGACTCTGATGTCTCCACAGCTTATTCTCCAGCCTCCGGCTCATTGGGAAAGTCTGTTAGTTCAGCCCAGCAGACTGCTTATCCACATGTGCTGCTTCCAGGCTGTCCATCATACTGCCATTCAGAGGGTGGGGATGCTGGTGTAGATGTACAGCTGTGCAGAAGCATGACTTTTCCGTCCTAGCATACGAAAAAAGCAGTGCAAGCACTTTAGTAGTGGTGATACCCACTTTAGTGGGTAGATGTAGTTAATTCTGCCCAAATAGCTCCACAGTCCCTACAGCGTAACCTCAGAGCAGCTGAAATCTGCACCACGATGATGAGAGACAGCATTTCCCTCTTGTACAACAGTCCAGAGAGAACAAATGCTCCAAGGGTATTCTAAGAAGCATTCATGATTCCAAAACAACTCAGTTACTAAATTAACATTTCACAGAGATCACTCTAGTGCTGTGTTTAAGCATCAGGCACCTTTCTAGAGGCATGCATCACTCCGAAACACTACTGACCAATTACTCTAGCTACACGCTTTTTCCCTTAATGTTCCTCTCAGAGATCCAGAAGCACTCACCGTAGCCCTAACAGCTTAGTTAACTGTATCTGGAGAAGCTGTCAGTCACTACGTCTTCATGTTCCTCCTCCTCAGGAGACAGTGAATATTTTCTTCTGAACCCTCACTCATCCTCTATTCCCACCAAAAATGCTTCTGAGATGATTCAGGAGAGACCCAGTTAGACCTCAGTGACGGCAGCAGACACAATTTCTCCTTGATATAACACCACATACTTAGCACTTGCACATTTTGGCACGCACAGGGTTTGGATATGGGCATGTAGGAGCTGTGCATAAACACAGAGGTGGTGGAGGTTGAAAGGAGCAGCAGCCCTGCTCACAGCCATGAGAAGCTAGTAGTAACAAAAGAAGAAATTTAATTTCTTCATATTCCTGTATTTTGACCACAAATGCAGCATACGGGTACAGTCAAAGTAGAGATATTACTCAGTATAAGACTTCTAGAAGGCCTTTTAAAAAAAAGGGAAGAAACCCCCTCTGTGATGCTGCTATGTGGACTATGTTCTATCAGCTATGAGTCCCTGCCAGAACAAATAAGAGACACCAGGCACAGGATGTTAGCTTTACTGCCCCATGCCCTATGCTGGAGCTGGTATATGGACCAAAATAATAAACAAAAGAAGTCAGTTTCCTGACATGATAGTGTTTTGCTTTTTAGCAGCTCATGTCATGAACATGCTCATAAACAGCACAGCACACTTGTGTCCTCAGCACAGGAAAGACATGGACCTGTTGGAGCGGATCCAGAGGAAGACCACAAAGATGATCAGAGGGCTGGAGCACCTCTGCTACGAGGACAGGCTGCAAGATTTGGGGTTGTTCAGGCTGGAGAAGAGAAGGCTCCAGGGAGACCTTATTGCACCCTTTCAGTACTTAAACAGAGCCTACAGGAAAGATGAGGACAAACGTTTTAGCAGGGCCTGTTGTGACAGGACAAGGGGTAATGGCTTTAAACTAAAAGAGGGAAAATTCAGACCAGATATAAGGAATAAATTTTTTATGATGAGGGGATGAAACACTGGCCTAGGTTGCCCAGAGACGTGGTAGATGCCCCATCCCTGGAAACATTCAAGGTCAGGTTGGACAGGGCTCTGAGCAACCTGATCTAGTTGAAGATGTCCCTGCTTATTGCTGGGAGGGTTGGACTAGATGATCTTTAAAGGTTTCTTCCAACCCTTCTGTGATGCTATGATTAATTCAAGCCATACATGAGCCAGGACACAGGCAGGACACACAGAGAGGACAATGTGCATGACAAAAGCTTCTGCCTTTGAACAGTTTCCTGCCCTCTCCAGTGTGCAAACTGATAAGAAATCTTTCTGGCCCAACTAATTACACTAAATTTTTTGTATATGTGCAAGGATAAGGGTCTTAATCTTGTATTTGCCACCCACAAGTTCCTAAATTGCTTTATGCCAGGTGGTCCAAGGGAGCTGGGTCACCTAGAAGCAGCCACCAGAGGCAAAGCACCACAGAGGTGCCACACTGCCGGTGTCAACAGAGACAGATGGTGTCAGCACATCAATATGACAGCAGCTATGACCTCCTTGTTTACGCTCATTTATTAGCTGGTTCAGAGTAAAGGGATGTAGGAATGCAAGAAAGAGGGCTTCCAGCTCCCTCCAAAACAAAAAGCTGCAACGTAGAGTAAGCCGAAGCCTTCAGTTGCACTTAATACGTTTCCAGCAGAAGACCACAAGCACCTAAAACAGTGACTTTCTGCTCATGTGATTTATTTTATAGGTGATGCCCACAGGGAATTGGCATGAGCACTGAGATAGCAGCTATTCTGAATGCGCTCATCAGAGAACACGCACATCAGTGGCAGAACTGTGCCCACGTACTGCAGCATGAAGGGGAAACAGACTCACAGGTTCTTTGCCAGAAGCATATGTAATTCAGAGCTTTAATTTAAGCTAAGGAGATATGCATCTTGCACATTTCAGTAGATACAATTTATCAGAATTTTCATAAATGTGAGGTTTAAATAGGCAAGAGAAGAGTCAGCTCTTCCAGTCAGCTCTAGACTAATCTCTAAAGAAGCGAGCAGAGCTGGAAGCTATTATACTTGAATCAGCTAAATGCTAAAATAAAATGGATTTTGGCTTTTTTATTTTGTTCCACCTCTCCCCACCCACCCATCCACCCCGTGCATAGGCTAACATCTCAGCCTTTCTACAGGATAGGGCACATATAAAACACTTGCATCATCTCTACTCCAATAAATTGTCAAAGAACTAATTATATATTTATTAATTGTTTATTAATTGTTCTTGGCTGTTAGATCATATTCAGGTGCTTCTAGCCTATCCTGAGCAACACTGATTCAGCCCTCATCCTCAGCAGCAAACAAGTGTTTCCTTAACAGGCTGCCCAGAGCGCTTGTGGAGTCTCCTTTCCTGGAGATATTCAAAATCCACCTGAATACGTTCTGGTCCAGCCTGCTCTAGGTGAACCTGCTTTGGCAGAGAGGTTGGACTAGGTGATCTCTGAAGGTCCCTTCCAACCCCTACAATTCTGTGATTCTAAGGAACCTATGAAGCAAGACGTTTTCTGACCCACCTTCAGTAATTGTATGAAGCTAAATCCAACCTACAATACAAATAAGATCTCATTCTTTTCATGCCACAACATATTGCTCATTGCTTGCCATTGGAAAACTGTTTGCAGGGGAAATGACCATTCGTTGTCTGCTTATGATGTTACCAGCATCTGAGCAATGATTTTCTTTATTGTCTCTCAAAAGAGAAAAAACACTAACACTTCCCACTGTGCAAGAGCATAGTTCTCCAAGTATTTCAATCCAACAAACCCTTACTGCCACTGAAGTAGAAATCCTATTTCGACTAGAAGTAGATATCCCCCCCGTGTTATATCTCCCTCTAATATTTTATATATATATAATATTATATAACTATACAGCAAGGCTAAGCAGACTCAGACGAAAAACAACTTTCTTCCATCAGGTTAGTTTTTAGCCAGGTCTTTCCCTAACACAGCTCACTGCAGCATTACACAAATCTCAGTCCTGACACAGGACAGTAACAGGCTTTTCATAAACAAGAGGGTGAAAGAACAGCAACAAAACAATTCAGTTCAATAAACTGAAAAGCGTGAATAACGTGTTCAGGAACGTGAATAACGTGATCAGGATCGCAGCGCCAGTTTGGCAAGAGATCTCCACCGTAACGTAGAAATAGCTGGCACTTAGATGGTACCAAGCACAAACTACATTTTAATACCTAGAGCCTAAGAGGAAGATACTACAAAGAGATAAGAGAGAAAGTATCACCTCTCCCTTGCGCAAAATGTTGATGTATTTGCTGGTATAATTATAGCCGTGAGGAATCACATCCCTAGTAGGTTCATCTACTGCAACAGTGTCCTGCCATAAGCTAACTTCCAGCCGGTGCTGTCGATAAACACAGCTCCTAGCTCTGCTGCTCAACTGGAACAGGTTGCCCACAGAAGCTGTGGGTGCCCCATCCCTGGAAGCGTTCAAGTCCAGGTTGGATGGGGCTTTGAGCAATCTGAGCCAGTGAAAGACATCCCTGCCCGTGGTAGGGGAATTCATGGGGTACTCACGGAGTTACCGTTCAGACATATTGTCACCGACTACAAAATTCTTATAGACACCTGGGCCACTAACTCTCAAGCCAGGATATACAGCTCTGTGACAGACCAGCTGCTCTATATTGGAGCAAGAGCTTAAGGAAACACCACTTATGTGGAAAGAAACAGCCTTATGTGCTTGTCAGTTTGCCCATATCTTTTCCTAATGGACAATTTCAATTTACGTTAAATCCAAGTAGCCATGCCCGACATTTCAAAAAGCTGAGCCTAAACAGAACAATCAAGTTTCAGTGCTTAGCAACTAAATCATTAACCTATTGAGAGGAAAATATTTCCTTTAACAGCATGGAATGCTGTCCCCAAGGCATTGCTATATACAAAAACGTAAAATAGGTGGATATTTATGGATATTTGTTCATATGTATGTCAGATTCTTACGGTGCACTCCAGCCTAGTAGACACCAGACACTTTGGTCAGTACATACTCTAGATACCAGGGTTTGCTGACTCTCAGGCTTTGAATAATACAGTGATGATCATTATACCAATATCATATATCATGATGGTTTCAATAACTTTTGGTAACGTTTTGGTATTCAAAACGCTAGTTTCATTACCCATTCTGCCTTATCAGACACAGATTTTTCTGCCCACATCTTCCACATCTCTCTTTCCACGCTGTATTTCTCTATGTCCTTCCTTCTGCTCCCAACAGCTGGGGCAGAGGGAGCTGCAAGGAAGCAGATGGACCTTGATTCCAACTGCTTGTTCTGAAGCCAGAGAGTGGGAGCAAACCCTCTGCAAATAGGCAGTTGAAAGGTCCTGAAAAGAGTTTGCTGCAGCAAGAATAAGAAGTCCAACCACTCCAGTACCTCCTTACAAAATACAACTTCATCATGGTTTGCAGTCCCCATTCTACAGCAAGATAATGAAAGGAAGAGATTAATGAGGAGAGAGACCTCCCATGCATGGTCCTAGCCGTAGCTCACCCAAACATAGTCCCCTTGACCGAGCAGATGAGTAGCATGACACCAAGAAGCATTATTTTATATAATAACATATTTGACTCTCTATCATGATTACATAGTAAAATAATTATTATTTTCCTGCATATAATCCAAACCTAGATATTCCACCACCACAACTATACCGGAAACGTTTTTGTAATTTAGATTAATCCTGGATTAATCTATTAGATTGTGGAGGAGTTTAGAAACTACACCCAATGACACTGAGCAGCACGTCAGCCACAAGTCCCACTGCCTTGCTTTCTAAAAGATCTTTAAAAACTTTATACTCATTAAAGGGAAGGAAAAAAACCCACCCAACTAACCCAAACAAAAACGGGGAGGGATGGGTGGGTCAAAATCTTCTTTATTAATAAAATGTTGAAAAGATGTTTTCAAGAGATACGCAACAATATTCTGCAGCAATTCTGAATTACAAGTTCTTTTCAGAAACTACCTTCAGAAACTCAAACCCCCAAACCAAAGGCAAAAACCTCCCAACCCATCACACTCATGTTCACAATTTGATGCTGCCTGTCCAACGTGAAAATACAAGAGTGTACCTTGTCCCTGACCGGCAGCGGGGACTTCCTACCGCAAACACTCAGCCACAAGCTCATTTATTTTATGGCACTACCAGGACACCGGGAAAACCTGCCTGCAGGAGAGCACCCACTCACCCCCGCCCCGCACAGCCCCGGCAGCGCTGCCGCCCC
>JAOXJM010000041.1:10039058-10051170 GCA_026413425.1 Tringa solitaria
CCCCCAGCCGCCCTCTGTCCTCCTTCTCCCCCGTTTTCCCTCCCCGGCCGCTGCTGCCTTGCCGGCTCCCCCTCGGCCGTTTCTCGCCCTCCCGTCCCGGCCCCCTTTTGGGCCGCCTTTTAACGCCGAAGGCGGGCGGCGGCCCCGGATGAGGCGTGTGCTCGGGGCCCCGACCGTTATGTCGGGGGAGGGGGAGAGGGAGAACCGCCCGCCCCAGCGCCGCCCGCTCTCCCCGGCCCCGGGGACGGCCATCTCCCCGAAATACCGTTTTACAGCTCGCCCGGTGGGCCCCGGGGCCGGCGGCATCGGCCCGCCGCGGTAGCCAGGCGGGGTGTGGGTGGGTCCTCCCCGCCCGAAGCCGGGGGAAGGAGGAGGAGGAGGGGGGGGGGAAGCACCTCTTGGCCCCTGCGGGGGCTCCTCTCGCCGGCCTCGGAGGGGGCGGCCACAAACAACCGGCCCTTGGGAAATGCCCTTGTCGGGAGCCGGGGTCTGGGAGCCCAGACCCGTCCCGGGGAGCCGCGGGAGGACGGGAGCCATCCCCGGTTGGCGCTTGGAGAGCGTTCCGCTTTTCTTCGGCAAGGCCTAGTGCAGGAGTCAGGCTTCTGTGAGATTGTATATGGGTTTTTGTGGATTTGGCCTTTTTTTTTTTTTTTTTTTTTTTTTTGTGGGAGTGTCTTTTGAAGGGAATAAAATCTTGTGAAGGTGTTTTAATATCTGCGGAGCTTGGAAGAAACCTGACATGTGCCTGCCCTTCCCGCTTATCTGCCACGATTTTCTGATCCTTCCCCTTAAAATATGGCAAGCAAAAATCTGTTTAGTCAGCAAAAAAGCCTTACTTGCGGCACATTGGATTTTTAGTTTAATTTTTTTTCATTAACAAAAAATGTGTTGCTGGCAGCTAGGCTCTGTAGTCAAAGTTCTGTGCTAAAGTTATGTAAATGTGGAAAAAAGCAGTCAAATAGGTCAGTTCATGTAATGTTGAAGTTGGTGCGTGGTCTTTGAATAGTAAGTTGGTAATCTGTCTTGCATATCATAATTTTTATGCTCTTGATTATTTTTATTAATTTTTTTAAAAAAGTTTAGTAAGATAGACATACTCTCTAAGCTTCTGACATAGTCTAAAATGTTTGCTTTCTGTGATCTGTCTGAATGACCAGTAGTTATTAGAAAGGGCTGTTTGAAGGAGGAGTGTGTTGGATGGCTGAATTCCCTTGGCTGGAAAGGTGGGAAGAACGATGATGCTGATTTTTACTCCCTTTTTAAGTATAGGCAATTACTTAGTGAGTTTGACAGAGTATATGACACCTCTGGTATGTAGTTGGTTGGTAGGCCATGGAGTCTGATCAAAGTTCCCTGCTTCTTGATGGACAGAAAAGAACTTTGTTTCCCAAATACCGTTTAGTAGAACGGTGTTTTGTGTGCTTCTGGGTATCGTTGTATGAAACCTGAATAAATCCACTTGATGGGTTGGGGTTTTCTTTCTTAGAATTGACCATGCAAGAGAGAAGAAAGATGATGGAAGCTGCTATAGTCTTCTGGTTAGTGGAAGCTACCTAAGATAGCTGAATGCAAGTGGCTGTATGACTCATGAGCTGGCAGGATACAGGACCTCACTGAGATCAATTGACAATTTCTAGCGTGCGTTTGCACTCTGAAATTCGGAGTGCCTGAGAGGATGCTTCCTTAGAGCTTCTGCATGCTGATTATTACTCCACTGGAGTGAAGCATGTGTATAATCAATACACTCCATTCTCTTCCCGCGTACACAACTTTTACATCAGGGTAGCCCTATTGATTTCAGTGGTTTTGTTCTTTATGAGCGTGACCGTGCAAGCTCAGTGGGAATGATACCCCCTTGTAATTTACTGGAGACTGAATCACATTGCTACATTCAACTCAGTTACATCCATGATGCAGAATACATATTCTGACTTACTTCTAATGCCAAAAAAGCCACCCAAAAGCAAAATCACAAAACAAATAGGCAAAATAAAAAGTATTAAAATTATTAAAAAATAAAAGTATTTTAATAAAAAGTATTAAAATTGAAATCCTCTCCCTGGGTGCGTGTGTGCACACACACCCACGTGCACCCCCCAGCTTCAAACAGCCTTTGGTAATAACCTGCTCAGTTAAGAGTGGTGTGAAGTTTTACTGAGTCTACTGGATAGGCTTTTATGCCTCTTACGCAGCTTATTGAATGTTATAGAAGTGGTCAAACGCTGAGGCTTCATTGTCTATTTCCTTCAATTTTAGAGGGGGAGTGGTCACCAGAAAAAATCCAAAAGAAGCGAAACTTGGGGGATGGGGGGGGAGGAGGAGCCAAAAAAACCCCAAAATCAGCAGAACAAAGTACTGGCTTGGGAAAGGGCAGTTGTACTAAAGTTTCCCTGCAGAATCGGGCATACTTTATTTTGAACAAAGATAGTAGTTTTGCCTCTGTATTTTGACATAATTAAAGACTTGCTTGCACACTGATGTAATTGACTGTTTGCTTTAAATGCTTAGCAAAAAGGTTATCAAAAGATGAATAGTAAATAAGGCCATGCATTAGGATAAAACAATGAGCCCTATATTGCTGTTCTCGGGTATTTGAATTGGGAACAAGGGCACTTTGCTCACCACAGTGTGGGAAGACAATGTGAATTACTTGTTACTGTTTCCTAGTGCTGCATATTAGCTTGTACACAGGTGGTACCAAATCATACATTTTTGTCGATAAATGAGTATAACAAGTCTGGTAGCACCTATTGAAATGGGAAGAATTAATCTGTGAAATATATAGCAATGTGATTAAAGGAGACTGCTTAATCCTTGTCTTGTTACGAGGTTACTTAGAAGTCGCAGTCCTGTTGTTGGCAACGGTTTAGACTTACCATAACTTCTCTTATCACCTTGGTATCTATGGTGATATCAAACTTGTGACCCATGATTACTTTAATTAAAGTGTTTGGTTTGAAACAGGAATGCTTTGTTCTAGTTCAGATTAGCTTTCCAGATCTTCAGAATGGAATTATTTGTCTTTCTTCATGTGTGAAAATAGGAACTGAACAAAGGTGTTCTATTTTCTTAAAGGGTTGAAGAGGTATATGTGGTGGATACTTTATCATGTTCCTGTAGTGTGTTTGCTATATACTAATACCTATCCTCAGTATTTTCATTGGGATATCCTGTAAGGGATTTAAAAATTGTATATAGTTAATGGTGCCTTCTAAGCGAGACACTCCAGTTTGTACTAGGAAAATAATTTTTATGAAGTGGAATTTATTTGTGCCTTTGCTAGATTCAACTTGAATCATCCTTTTTAGTCACTGACTCCAGGTTGGATGCACAATACTGATGGAAGAGAGGAAGGATCATTAGAAATCACTTTATCAGATTTTGCTTGCAAATCTGATTCTTAGATGCAGGAGCATTTGGGAAGGTGGTGCTGAAACGTGGGCTCTGCCAAGTGCTGGAATTTCAAGCAACTGGAACTTAATTTTGAGGGGGAGAAAGGTGTTAGTGGAACTACATCTGCTTCTAGGTGATGACTCTTGACTGTGTCAAGTTTTCACACCTGAAATAGGTGTTGGCTTAAACTATTCTTATTGTAGATAGTTTGCAAGCTTTGGACTGAAACAGCACGACCAAACTAAACGTTGCCCACCAACATTAAACTGCTTAAGTATCCTATTCCTAGACAGGAAAGACAAAGATGCAGAAGTTACATGATTCTTGATTATCTAGGAAGCCTGTGGTGTGGACCTGTATTTGGAAACTCAGAGGGTTCATGTTGGGTTTCTAGAACGTTCCTCAAAACCTCTTAAAAAATAGGAGGTTCTCAGTTGACTATCAGATTGCAGGGGTGAGAAAAATAATCATCTGCTGTCTGACCGGTTGTCTTACGTGGTATAAATGATAGACGAGTCGTTTAGTTCAGTTGTGGGCCTGTATCAAGGGTGGCCAAAATTCTTTGTGATAAAAGGTAAGTAATGAGCTGCTTAACATTTAAAAAAAATTCATAATGGAGGCAGAAAATTATTGTCAGGTTCCTTTTAAAATATTAAGATTATAATCTATTTCTGACTGATTCAGGCAAGGGTATAGGTTTTCTGTATCCATAAGCATTGGGTCTACCCTGGCGTTTTTGCCAGTGAACCTTAGAGGATAAGGTAGATATTTTCCTGCAGCTGTTTTAAATATCTTTTCAGTTTTGGAAGTGAAATACATGAATGTGCTTATATTGCCTCTTTGCCCACCTTCAGGCTAGAATCCTCTGACTTGCTGTTGGATCCTGCCCTGCGAGGTCCATGTCACTTGTACACTGGTGATTCAGAAGGTCATGGTGCTTCGGCACAGTGTCTCACAAGTGTTGAAGTCAGATGATGACTATGGATATCTGCAGTGGTTTTGTCAGTTCATGTCTCAGTAGTGTGAAATAAGAGCTGGGTGACGGGGGAAAGAAGAACCCGTTCTCCATCTGTGTGCAAGGCACATCAGAGGGAAAGTAACCTAGCAGCCGATTAGGTTAAAAAATGACATACTGTGCAAATGGAATTTAACGTTCAGAAGTGTCTGCTAAATAACTGTATTATTTAACAAGCTAATTATGGTTCTTTGCTTCCAAACATGACCAATGAACTAATTTGCCTGAGGAGATTGCAATGTGGTAGCAATAATCAAGCTGTTACCGCAGTGCCTTGGTACTGCACAGTTGCCGAATACATCCTTAATCACACAATTGCATTTCAGCTGTTCCTAAAAACAAATGTGTTTAACCGTGTGAGCGTAAAAAGAAAATTGAAGCTTGAATGGCATTCATCCTTTTAGTTCGTAAGCAAGATGTCTTTTACCTTGGTACCTTGGGGAGGAAGCTATAGGATTAGGTTTCATTGCTTTGCTACCAAGTGCACCTTCCGAGTTCGTTTGCACTCCTTATTTTCCACGGAGGAAAACTGATTGAATAACAATGTGTCCTCTCTGCTCTGTAACAGAGGAGGAGGATGGCTTGGAGGCATAGGGATATAGAAGTGGAGTAAGATGGCTAAAATCAAGAACACCTGAGACAGAAATACTGACAGGGCTTCTTGGGTTAAGAGTTAAGGTGGTCATCTTATAAAGCTGGGCATTTTCAGAGACGTCAACTGGAGCTAGATGCTATTCTAGAAATGCATTAAATAGTCTTGCGAAACAGATTCAGCCATGCTTTGTCATGGATCTGTTCTGCAGAATCTGTAGTTACTAGTTTTATCCCAGTAATCTGTCTTCTTCCTACTTCAATTAGTATTTGGGCTTGATATTTTTTAAACTTCTGGTTATTTTGCCAGTAGAAATATGTTTTAAATGGTAGTCAAAAGTTATGGCAAGCCAAAATACTGAACTTTCACTGATCTTAAAAAAAAATAATAAAATGTTTGTTTGATGTACTTGCTTTGAAGTGCAGAAGTGAATTCAGTTAAAGATGTGTATTGCCCATCTATAGGGCACAAGAGAAGTGCAGATGGAGGGACACTGAACATGAACATTTGTTTGGGTATGTCCTGAACAGGTACATAGAGCAACCCAATTTAAACTATTTACCTTAATGTAATGGGGATAGAAGGGTGTTGGGGGACTATCTCTGGTGTCTTTAACAAATCAGTATTTTACAGCTCTATAAGATTAATATTGGACGTAGCTATTGCAGCAACTGGTAGTGCATGTTTTTGTGAAGTGGTTAACTAGTTGACATGCATTCACGTCTTTTGATATTTTTCAGAAGACATGACTAAAATCATGTTCCAGGTTCCTTACAGAAAGCTGCATTAGATCCATAAAAATAGTGCTAAATACACACTGAAGGAGAATGCCTTTTATTTGAGTTTGCTGTACTCTCAAGTGGTTTTAAGGGACAAAACAAAGCAGGTCAGATAGTATATAGCAGTTAATTTCCTCTTCCTGACTGGCTCCATGGGTCTGTCCGTATTTAGCTTGCATGGGTGGCATCCAGATTAGCTTGGCATGGACATAAACGGCGCGGAGTTACTGGGCCTTATTTGTACTGTACTTCTCCAGAAGTGTCACCAGAAATTCAGGATTGTGTCTCTGTGTTTTGCTTTGCTTTGGATGAAGTGTGTTTGATTCTCCGAAACTTCATGAGAGGAAAAAAAAGGAAATAATTGGATGTAGCGGGCACTGGGACTTGCTTGAAGGCCAAAAACATCAAGCAGTCAACTTGCCCTGTTTGCAGTGAGAATATTGGTTCGTTTGTCAGCCTGAGTGAAAGTTTGCTTGGACTTTAACCTCCAAACTTCGAGCTGCCTAGTCCAGGTTGGTAGGGCATCACAAATAAACTTGTGATAAATTTGTGCATAGAAGACACCAATATAAGTTCTTCCAAACTTCTTCCGAAGAAGGGGGGGGGGTTGACTTCTATTTTGTTATCGCAATGAGTTTATAATATCATAGGATGGTCTGGATACTAAAGAGCTACTGAAGTCTGCTGCTACTTTGTAAAAATATTTGACTTTTGGTGTCAACCAGGTCTTCTATCTTGAAGGACGTTAGCCTGACATAACACTTCAAGGTAAATGTTTTGTATATTGGTTTTTTAGTCTGTTTTGGTGCAAATTAGTTTTTAAAACCACAGGTATGTGCTGCTGTAGAGATAGGTTTTTTGGTATAGGAAAATTTGATTTTCTCGATTTTTTTTTGTTTTGTTTTGTTTTAATTTTCCCATAACTGTCAATATATTAGGGGATACTTTCTCTTTTTTTTCTACTGTACCAAAGCAATATGTTCATAGTTTCTCATGTTTTACTCCATTATCCTGTGGAATTGAGTAGCTATGGAATTGGCTTCTGTAGGTGGGCTTTTGGCAACCCGCTGAAACGGACTTTCAGTCTGGCCCTGCAATAGCAAGAAAGCATTGTGGGGGCCTTTTTGCTCGGGAAAGAAAGAAGAGTTTATGGAATGTATACAAAATTTCCCCATTGACTCATGCATCTGATCTGAGGCAGGAAATGAAAACTTGTTTCTGTTATGAATGTCATCAAAAAGTCAAACTGGAAGTTCTGGGCCACTATTGAAATGGCTACATTGAAAGCAGCTGATCTCATTCTAGTCTGCAGTGCGGAGAAGGCATTGATTTTTAGCTTTGCAGAAGTTCTGTGCTCTTCTGAGCTTCACCATGTCTTTTCTGTCTGTGTAGGCATTGCTAAATATCTTTGCTCAAGCTTTGCTCTTTGGAAGAACAAATTGTTGCCAAATTGGAGGTTTATTGACTTGAATTTGTAACTCCTGCAGGTGCTGTGAAACTTAACCATATAATCCTTGCTTAAGGTAAATTCTGTTGATTTCTTTAAAGCACTGGTAAAGACTGAATGGTTGTGTGGTGAATGGAAAACTAGATTGGAAGAAAAAAAATGTCCAAATAGTAAGTTTTGTAGTTTATTGCCAGTTTAATGCTGCAGACAGTGTTTTCTTATTAATACTCTTGCAGCGTTGGAGTCTATTTTCCTCTTTCACCATGGAACATATACATGAACTGCTATTTGATCTGGTAGATCAGATTAAACCCCAAACTAGCGGTAACATTTCTAGAAATAGCTCGGTGGCAAACACTGAAAGCAGGCATTACAAACTGAATATAAATTTGTCCTTAGTATATTTCTTTTATCTGCATATGTCTTGTCCTTTCTTTCCTAACTTAAGTTATTGAGTAATGAACAATGTTATTTCCTGTTTAGAAATTAAAAAAAGAGAGGAAAACATGGCCTCGTTTGTTTTATGCCTTATGGTTTGGGGTTTTTGCTTTTTTGTTTAAATTGGGGAAATACTATTTCTGTCCTATCACCTTGTATTTCTGTTCCTTAAATGCCACCTGTAACATAAAACTTCCTGATATTTTTGTAAATACTTTGACTTTGCAAGCCCTTTGTGTATGAAGTGATTTGCAGAATCTGCTCCCCGTGCACAGGGTAGGAAAAGTAGTGCAGTGAGAAGTTTATTGAGGTTTAGCCTCAATACAGCCATAGATGTGTCTGTTGTCCTAGGTACATTTGAGGGTGCAAAACAGGGTTGGTGCTGGTGTGAGCATTGCCCTGAAGAATATAGGTGGATGTTTCTATTTTCTGTTGTCTTTGTGCCTATTTGGTTTCTGTTATAAAATAGCAAGAGAAGAGAGAAAACATTGTGTCTTGGCATATTCTGAGTCTGAATTTGAGTAGAAGGCAACAGCAGGTCTTCCACCTGATTTCACCACAGTCCTTGAGCACAAATCCATAGGAGGAACTCCAGAGCAGATAAAATAGCAGTGTCTTAACTGGCATGCAGATCAAAGCTCTGAATGATCCCTATGTGCTGTTTACATAGTAGAGTGGGAAAGAGCTTAGGCTGGCCTCTGCCACAGAAAGAAGGACCCCCTTGGGAGGGAGACACGCTGTTTAGGTTTTTTGCCTTCTTTCAAACCTGTGTAGAAGTATTGAAAAACTTTAATTTTATGGGCAGGTGCTGAAGCCCATTGGCAGTTATTTTTAATTTTCTTGTTCCTCCGTGACACTTCTGTTGGAGGTCAAGGAAGTCTGAACACTCTGCAATAAAGATAAATAGTCTTAGGGTAAGTATCTGCCACTATTCTGATAGACTTGCTTGGTTGCTGACTGCTGGTGAGATCCAAAGTGAGTATGGTGGAGGTTAGTCTTGAAGAGGTTAAGGGAATTAAACATTTAGGTGGTGTTTCAGGAAAAGCGCATTATCTTTCAAATGCAGCCAGCATTCGTAGGATTATTCCACTTAGTTCCTTATTTGTGTTCGAGTAGATATGCGACTTCTGCTTTTTTTTTTCCTCACCCAGTGTGTCCTGTGTTTTTCATGCTGTAACTGTATGGATGTCTTTTTGCTCATTACAATTAGTGTGGAAAGCTGGAAGTGCAGTGTATACAGCAAGAGTGAGTTTGTGTCGAGATGCAGCCTAATAACTTATATGCCGTTTTGATCTTCAGTATGTACTAAATTCAGTGTTTTGTGTATTTCAGATGATAAAAAAGATATTGACCATGAAACAGTGGTGGAAGAGCAGATCATTGGAGAGAATTCTCCTCCAGATTACTCAGAGTACATGACAGGGAAGAAACTTCCTCCTGGTGGAATACCTGGCATTGACCTCTCAGACCCCAAACAACTGGCTGAATTTGCTAGGTAAGTAGGAAGAAAGGATTTTTAAACTAAAATCTTTTTCTCTTCACTGGTTTAGTTATGAAACTTAGAAAAAATAAATGGTAGTTTTAATATGGCTTATTGTTCCATTTAATCATGCTCTAAAAATAGAGTCCTAATTCAGACCAGAGTAGCTGATATGGTGGTAAAATAACTGGCATCTATATTCAGCAGTGACTCCTTTAGTGACTTCTGTTACTTAGATCTTGTTGGGTAAGATGATGACCTAAATGCATCGATAGATTGCATCTTTGACATGACAGAATGTATCTTTCATCTGAGTAGCCTTAGATTCTTCAGCACCAAAGGATCTGACAAGTGAAATGCTGCATTCAGGTCGTTCAGTACAAGAAAGCTAGACTACAGTATTGAGTTTGCAAAGCCATTTACTGTTCTTTTTCCCCTGCTTCTTACTTCTTAAGCTGTAGGTCTTAAAACTTCTTTTTAATGGAGTCATGTGTCTTGAACTTTCAAGTGCCACTGATAATTGCAGTTTCACAACTGGTAACTACACCGCCTGGGTTTTCCTCTAGTGAATCAGAATTGGAGCTCGTTTACATATCAATATGCTGACCCAAGTTACAAGGTGACTTTTACTTTCAAATAGAGGTGAAGAGACAGAAGCTGTGTTTTACTGAGGAGCACTCAGTGTGGTGTGTCTCTTCCCCCCACTCCTCCCTCCCCAGAGCCACTGGCTCTGCTGAGGAGCCCGCAGGACGGCTGGTGGCCACCAGAGGGCAAATGTGAGGTCACCAGAGAAGTCTGCTTGGGCAGCTGGAAGCTGTGACATGAGGGTGGCCTTTGGAGCATTTACTCAGTCCCCTTCTTCTTGTGTGTGCTTGTAATTACCAAAAGAATATGCCTCCACTCACTGCATGGGCAGCGTTAATGCTGGTGTCTCCAAATATTTGAGCACAACTGTTAGCTTCCTGCAGCTGCTATAATCAGTTTTTCTCATGTTGAAAGCAAAACGTATGTATGAAGCTACACTCATTTTCATAATTTTCATAATTTTTCTGTTGCCAGCTGGCTGTTCTTCAGAGTTCTGGTGTGCAATTCTGACACTTGGAGCAGGTGGATGGTCAGATGTTGTTACTCTTACTTAGCGGGTGAGCTAGTAGAGGGAATAGTATGCACTTTCTCTACCACCAGGGTTTTCAGCTAGTTGCTAGATGGCAGGGACTGTTGAGACACACATTCTGGTCTGGTTTCTTGGTGTCTAGTATATACATCTACTCTTGTTTGACCTTTTTGATCTTGATGTTTTTTACAAGCTTTTCCTGTTACTCTTCAGTGTGTTTGTGCCGGAGGATTGCCAGCACAGCCTCATCCCACACTTATTTTCAGTAAAGCCATTGAACTATGGATTTTGAAGGCTCCTAGTAAGATAGTTTTGCAGGGCTTGCTCACCACTTCAGGTTATCTGATCTGGAACTGTATAAAAGCACATCATGAAGAACTGAAAACAGGGTTTTATATAAAGTGGTGTGTGGTTCCAGCTATTGATACTATTGTTACTTGTTTTACTTTTGTTGAAAAAATCATTGTATTTTCACTGGGACCTGCTGAAAGGTTAATACAATTTTTTGTGAAGGCAAATGTTTAAGAGATACTCTGAGATGACATAGTATTGTAAAACGTTACTTAGACATTTCTGCTCATCATGTGCTTAGAATGGTATTCTCAGTGATTTTAAAACATGCTGAAACCTTTGGTTCTATTAAATGTTTAAGTAGTGAATAGATATCTTTTGTTAGGAAGTTTAAATAGTTTTTCATAGAGTATTCTCCATGCAGATACTGAGTATGTTTCTCCATATTGGTTTGAATTCTTGAAACGATTGCCAGGATTCGGGCTCTTTGAAATGACGAGATTGCTTCTATCAGATCTGTCTGCGTATTTCTTAATGTTGTAAAATGTACTGGACCTTTGCATTTTAGTTAGTTTTCTGTTGCGAAAACAGTGGCAACTGGCAGTAATTGAAAATTATCACTTTTTTTTATTCATGGTAGAATGTTCTAGTAAGTTCTAGAGCTAGAATTTGTAGCAGATGATGGAAAGATTGAGTTCGATGTGTACAGTCTCGTTTCTGTTAACCTATTTCTGTACAGCAGATAAAATGTAATCCACTCCAGTCAGAAAACAAATATGTGGTGGTACAGTAAGCAACTTGGGGCTGAACATCACCTTTAGTAATACCCTCAAGTTGCCCAAAATCTATGAGGAATTGTTCTGATAGCTTAATTGTAGGTATGTGAAAACTCGAAGCAGATTCTGTTTTGGGAAAGGGTTTTTGATTTCTTGGTCAGAATCGATGACTGTCTAACTTTTTCACTTGTGCCTTTGGGGGGGGGAAATATGAAAAAGAGGAAAATGAAAAAGAAAACTGTGTTAGTTGTATGTTAGATCTTAAATGATAGTGTATAGCTAAGGCTGAGGAATATGGGAGTATTAGACTTTGGATATTGCTTGTTAAGGTCTTGGTCCTCCTGCAGTGAATCATGTTGAAGTGACTTCTTTTAGCTAGTAACATGAATTGGAGCATTGGTATCTACAAACCTATTTTTGTACTGATCAGTTGTCTTGTTGATTTAGATAGCTGTGTGCAGTATCGCTAGAAATCTTGCATGGCAACCTGGGAGTAAAAACTGAGTTTACATGTACAGGAATTAAGTTTGGAGGTTCCAGGAATACAGTTTTTCTTCCTAAAAGAATGCGTTTATTTAGTGTAGAGTTTTGTGAAAGTTTCAAGCATTGCTGGTTACTTTACAATTCAGAATTTTGAAATTTTCAGCTGTATTTGGAAAACTTTGAGTAGAACATGAAGTTGAAACGGTTACTTTTAAACGTATTGTTTCATGTGCCGAGTAACATTTTGAATAACAAATTTGTATTTTGTTGACTTGAAAAAAGAATTATGCACAGTCCATGTGAA
>JAOXJM010000041.1:10051270-10079629 GCA_026413425.1 Tringa solitaria
AAAAACTGAGTTTACATGTACAGGAATTAAGTTTGGAGGTTCCAGGAATACAGTTATTCTTCCTAAAAGAATGTGTTTATTTAGTGTAAAGTTTTGTGAAAGTTTCAAGCATTGCTGGTTGCTTTACAATTCAGAATTTTGAAATTTTCAGCTGTATTTGGAAAACTTTGAACAGAACATGAAGTTGAAACGGTTACTTTTAAACGTATTGTTTCATGTGCTGAGTAACATTTTGAATAACAAATTTGTATTTTGATGACTTGAAAAAAGAATTATGCACAGTCCACGTGAACGGGGGTAGTAAAATTGTATGCCAAGTGTATTCCATGCAGTTGAGAGCAAGTTATTTTGGGTTGCTTTCCTGTTTTCGTTAAGGTAGTTGGAAGAACCTCACATCTGTAGAAATCGGCTCAAAACCAGACTAGATTCACTGTTTGTAACCATGCAGCTTATTTTGATTAAGAATAAAGTGACTAAGACATCTGCATTGATTCTTAGGAACAAAGTTCTGAAGTTTAAACAGGAAAACCTGGAATTCTAGTGGTAACAAATTCCATGCAAGGTTTTGGAGTTCTGATCATGGTCTAGTTAGTGAGCTGTGAGGCAAGGGTGGTCCTAGTGCTTGAAGTCCTCAGCAGCTCTGCAGCCCTTTAAAAAAAACATAAAAAATTAAAAGTATAGGAATTGAAGGTCTGCAGGGGACAGCAGTGCTGCTCAGCGGCTAGGTGGCACTAGCAGAGTGAGCAGTTACACTGGCTCTTGCGATACCATTGTCTTTCGACCCTTTTTTTAGTGCATTTGTCATTGAGTCATGTAGAAGGAATCCGGATCCTTAAACTGGAACTCTTACAGCTTTTCCTGGAAATGCTTTTATACATTCTAAAACTATTGAAAAAGCTGTGAATAAACAAACTGTGTCAGAACGTTAAGATGTGTTTGGTAATGTATAGACGAATGACCGTAAATTATACCTGGTTGGGCAATTGATAGCCTTTCTACAAATTATTTTGTTCTATTGAAGGTCTTATGCATTTTCTCTAGTATGCTTTAAAAATGCAATTGAAGGAAAAAAAAAGTGGATCTCTCTTAGGCAATCATACCAGAATGTGGAATGTTAGTTGTGAATGATCTACTCAGGAAAAAAAAAATATCTAATAAATCTGATACCTTTGACTGGGACACTGGAAATCCCTTCAAGTGAAATAAAATATTTCGACCAAGTCTAAATTGGTGACAAGTAATTCTGTAGTTAGCTATGAAGAAACCATAACTGCTTGGTAATAAAAGTTCAGGGAAGTAGCAGGATTTTTTCTAGTTGGTGCGTATGGCACATTCCCTCAAACAGAGCCACTAAAAAGCATATCTCCGATTGCCCTCTTCCTCCCTTCCACCCTCCAGACAGGTCCACGACTGAACTGGCTAAAGACAGTAGAAAAGAGACATCAGTAAAATTAAGAAATAAGAGGGGACTACGCTATAGCTGGGAAGTTGGCACAGTAATGGGTCCTAGTGGTAAAAACTCCATGGCTTTATCTTCTGCTCTTCTTAGTACCTTTTCTGAAGGACACCACTTGTGAGCACTGCCCACACTTTCTATCTGCTTTCCAAAACAGATAGAAAACAAAGGAGAGGAAACTGCATTAAAGTTAGGAATTGGACACCCTTCTTAGAATTGGCAAAGCATTCTGGTCACCTAGATTTATGATTTAGGCCTTTTTGTACACACTTTTGTACTGGTTTTATACTTGTTACAGTGTAGCTTAAAGGGCAGTAAATTGCCAATTGCTTTACCCAAAGTGGTCTTCTGGGGGAAGGGAAATCTCTTGCTCTGTACCACACTGCAGAGGTCACTTTCTCTGTTTACATATTGATAGTCTTCATAACGGGAACAAAACTAGTAATTATGTTTTGCTAGAATCTTGGAGAGAAAGAAAACGTTTTGTGACACTTCCTACCTGTGATTGGAGCATGGTAAGAAAATAGCTGTGGGCTCTTTGGTTGTAGATAGATTCCTGGGACACCCTGCACCACTCCCCTTTTGTCTATTTATCCAAAAGCCAGTCTGGCCAGTTTCAGGAGTCTTCAGCACAAAGGAATTATTGCAGCAGCGTAGGGCCATGACATTCATCTCATTTCTGCCTCAGCAGAAGTACAAGGAGAGCGGCAGAGGGAGGAAACAGATTAGAAGTAGCAGTGACACTGCTGATAATAGTTTCCTCCTTTTCTAACTATTCTTAGGGATGTGGTCATCAGGCGCAAGTCAATATTGCTGCTGGTCATCAGAGACCCCCAGAATGTGTCAGAGGAGTTGCCTGAGAGAGAGTAATGCTGTTTAGGTTAGATTTGCGTAAAGAGGGGGAAGAAAAGGTGTGATAACACAGAAGTTTAACAGAGGCATAAAAGGGAGATGGCAGAACAAAGAGGAAATTCTATACTGAACTTGGTTTTTAATTATGGATTTCCTTTATTCCTTCTGTTTCCTTAACACTGTTTCTGTGGCTAACTTTTAACATTGGAAGTATTTACAAGACAATAATAGGTTGCAGAGATTTGACAGAGGTTTGGGGTGGGGATTGATTCTGTCAAGATACAGTTCTTTCACTTCAGCTGGGTAGATGAAAGGAGGTAGTTAGCCATTATCTTTCTGATACTGTGCAGTGACAGTTGCTTTCATTATTTTGAGGAACTGGGTGGTTTGCTACCTGTGATTTCACTCGGTCTTCTTTATGTATGGGTAAGAGAAGATACTGGATTGCACACCTTCCTCCTCTGCTGTTCCCTCCCTCCACTCCCCCAGTACAAGTTAACAGACTTGGCCTTCCATGGCAGTGTCCCAGTGCCTTGATCCAAAAGGTACACTCGCTAGTTTTTTTGCAATTAGCTAGCCTGCAGTTGCTACTGCTAGGTATGGCCCAGCTAAACTCGCTGCTGAAATTCTGGTCTTGCTGTGTAAATTGACTTTCTGCAAAGGCAGCCATTTCAAAAGTTCCACCCAGGTATTAACGTGTGTGTCTGTAGTTGTTTTGAATACTGGTATGTGTTAGAGGTCTTTTTTTGATTAATGTTTCAGGCTAAGAAAACTTGGACGAAGCCGTTAGAGATGCTTTACTGGGTGGGAGCCAAAAGTCTAACCACCAGCAAGAGCTACCTGCAACAGTGTAATTAAGATCAACAGCCCAGGTTCTAGCCTGGTCTCCTTTTGCAGAAAGTTAATTTTAAAGAAAGACCGAAAATCTTTTTTTCTAATACAGTTCAATATGTAAGTCTTTAAATTCTTCTTTGAGTGCGTGGCTGTATGGATCCCACAGCCTTATGAGCAAGATGGCATTTTAGACAAAATGATCTGTCGTGGCTGTGCCTGTGGTGTACGTGTCCTCACACCTTTAATCCAAGTGTATGAAGGGCCCAGCAGCTTCTTGCTGCCTGTGGCACCGAGACATAACCTGGACACTGTGTGCTGCATCTTCCTGTTGAGATGTCTCCTTCTGTTTTCATGAATAGCTTGACTATTCTGTGGAACCCTGTGCTTATACACAGTCTTGTTCTTCATTTTAAGCTTAAGTGGCCCACTTTTCATACTTCCAGAGGAAATGAAGAAAAAAATCTGCCTCTTTATTAGCTAAACTGTTATAATTTGGTAGTCAACAGGGACTAAATGTTTTTTACATTCAAGTATACTGCTGGGCTGATACCCCTCACTTCAGAAACAAAGCCTGAAAAAAGGTCAGCTTATTCCAGAATGGACACTCATAATGTTACATGCCTGTTTAAACACTGAACTGAAATATGTAAGGTGAATGTTGAAGCCCCAGTCTGTCCCATGTCTGACCATCCCATGGTCAGACAGCTGCAGTTGGTTCCTCAAGCTTCCTGACTACACTGCCCAGGGTATTTTCCCTCTCACTCTACTTCAGCAGCCTTTACAGATGACACTGTTGCAGCATTTCTTTCTTAAAAATTCACTTAATACCAGAGGCAATATACAAGAGTTACAAGTAGGATTGAACACAGTGATCAGTGGGGTCTTAAACCAAGTGGGGTGGGGGGAGAGAGGAAGCGAGCGCTGCTCACTAAAGCTATTTACCACATCACTTGTTAGTGATTCCTTTTCTGTCTAGTCTCTCTCTTTGCAGGTGGTCAAATAAGACTTCAGAACAACAGTGATTTTACTCATTCTGATGATGCCACAGGCACAGATCTTGGGCCTATGAATTTTTTTGCTCTGTTTTTTCAGGCTGGGGGAATGGCTCAGCCAACACTTAACAAGTTGATAGAGTTAGAAGTAAAGGAGGTGATTTTGGCACCAGCTTTGTCCCCTAAGGGTGTTTGTTCTCTAATGGCATTAAACTATGGCACTATGTTCTCTCACGCCCTGTCTTGTCAAAGTATTCTTCTGTGTGTCCAGTTTCACACAACATATGCTCATTTCTGTGCCTTTTCCTTTTGTAAAAACCACAGGGACATAATAAGGAGAATCCCATACAAAGGGTAGTTGAAAGCTTTCGGTAGAGGTACTGTAAGGAAGAGTGTGTGTGTGTTCCTGTAGCTCACTACCTGTAGTACTGTCAGTCTAGAACCTCACTGGGCAGTGTAGTCAGTCAGTTAATCCCAATCACTGGTTTGGATTTAGGTATTTGTCTCAAACCAGGACAGTATTTAATACATTACTCAGGCTGTGTAAACTAAGCACAGCACAATCATTCTGTATTCCAGTTGGATTATATAAATGCAATCTAATCAATGCAGTCATCTAAGTTGTTGTTCTGTAAGCTTGGAGAAAAAAAGAGTTATCAGGAAGATTAAGATAATAAAGAGGCTGGTCTACGGGAACAGATACAGTTTGCTGTGTTCAGGATGTTCCTGCCCTTAAATTGATGAACTGTTCAGGTATGCTACTGGCAATGGTATGAGAGGAGCTTTGTCAACACAGGTACCTCACACCCATCTTGTAGGAACTGTTAGTATCTGTAAATGAGGGAATTGTTGAATATGATACTCTCCAGCTTCCATATTTTTGTCCCATTTGTATTTTTAACAGTGCAGGAGACTGCAGTGTTCTTCAGTTAGCACTGTATATATTCAGTGTAGTCTGGAGATGCTGAGCTAGCAAGAGTTTCCTAAGTGTCCACTCAAAAGAACAGATGCAGCTTCTAAATCCTTGGGTTTTGATGTTGTGTCTGAGTGGCTAACTGTCAAGTGCTTTAGTCCCTACGTGATCACTTGAAATGTTACATCTGCAATACTGAGAGGAATCAGATTGTTGAAGGGACAAATGGTAAGAGCCATAGGACACTTACTCTTATCGTGTGACTCCACTGGCAGTTTTAAGGAGGTTTTCCTGGATCCAGTCTTCAGGACTTCTCAGGGAGGTTTTTCACTGCTCTTGCCTTAATTCAGCCTCACAAAGCCTTCCGTTGCTGTCCTCTCTCATCTGTCTACATGAAGGAGGCAGGTAAAACAGCAAATTTCAGCCATGCATCTAGGAACGTGACAGTACTGAAGGAGACTGGACCCTGCCTGCAAAGAAACAAATGTTTATGTTGTTGAATTTCAGCTTATTTTCCCTACAATTCTTGGGAATTGTTTTGAATATTAAGAAGTTGCTGTTTAGTCGCTCTCAGATCACTTACTAAAACTGCATGTAAAAAAGTATGTGTGCTTAGAAATCTCTTTCCCCAACCCTGTGCTTCCATGTCTGTTTCCAGGAATTGAACACCTCATAGGGATTAAAACTGTCTTGGATAGCAAGAGACTCCTCTCCTTCTTAATGTTAGGAATAGTGATTCTTATAATTCTAATTCTTTTGTTAAATTCAAGCCACTTACATCTGTTTCATTGAGACTAGAAAGTACACCAGAAAACCTTTTGTTTGACTTAGAGGTATGATCTGTAGCTACCTCACCATACAAAACTATCTGTATTACTAGGAAAAGTCATCCAGGAACTTGCATAAACAGACTAACTCCCCTTCTGCAGCAAAGTCTTACAATGCACAAAAGCTCATTACTTAGATAAGTGAATTTCCAGCTGTATGAGGTGCATTTAATTACACATACCTACCTTCACCATAAGGTGGAGATAAGCCATTTCTTTTTGATTTTTTTGAAGACAGCACTACAGGTTTGAGAAGTAAAAATAGATAAAAGTGCAGTGCATTTCCCTGGAATAATGTCCACACAACTGACTCTTCTCTGCCATTCAGACAGGTTACAGGGAATCTTACTGCATTTGAAACATCTAATACATGCAAGCAAAAGTTTGTCTAGTCAATGAAGACTAATTGTGCCCATAAAGTAGTAATGAAGATCCCTATCAGTGACAAAGAGTAAATAGATGATTGCTTGTCAGTTACCAAGAGTGAAATCCATGTGTACAATAGATTAAGGTAAAAATAAGTGCAATTTCTGTGGTTATAACGGATGCCTACACTGACTGTGGAGATTCTACAACTTGCGTGCCTTTCCTGCTTCTGTAGAGTTTTCTTCTGAAGTCTTGTATGGTGAAAATACTGAAGAATGATTGAGGCTATTCTGTCCTTCATGTCCTGGTGTAGGGATGGAGAGGAGGTAAAGATAAATAGGCCACGTGAGTACTGGCACAGCAAAAATTGAGTTTTCAAACAGAACCTCCTAATTACACTTAGAGGGATTTTCTTCAGACTTCTACTATTTCCACATATTCAAAGGATTAGGAAGGTAGTACTAAATATTGTATTCTGTATTTGATAGGTCCTTCTGGAAAAGCTGAATTTTCCAAATGCCAAATTATACTGTTAATATTATTATGAAGGTTTTTAAAATATTAAAGTGAGTACTACTGATGCACATAGTAGTAGTGAATAAGTGTGCGCATTATGGTAGGAGAGAAGAGCTGTCCAGTAATGTTTTTCTACTAATGTGTTGTTTTTTGGTTTTTTTATCTTTAAGAATGAAACCAAGAAAAATTAAAGAAGATGACGCTCCACGAACGATAGCTTGTCCTCACAAAGTAAGTGAAGTGCTCAGCTTCTAAATAGTAATTTGTAGACCAGAATTTTGTATTGATGTTTTCTCTTCAGAATGAATAACTAAAATGTCTTACTGTTAATAGACTACACTCAGTTAACTGTATTTTAGTTATTATTCTTTAGAGGCTTCCTTAAAAACCTTTCATTGAATAATATATTATTCCCCTTCCTTGTCTTAAGGTTAGTGCATCCCTAATCTTCTGGTAACCATGATGCACAGTCCCTAACATGCTGGTTTTACTGTTGTGATTTCCTGCCACCCAAGAATACATACTTGAAAGAATGTTCTGAGAGCTGTTCAAAGTACGTTCCTAAGATCTATATATCCTCTGCTTGGAAACTATGACAGATTTGGAGTCTAGATCAGGAATCAGCAATTTATGGTGCAGATGCCAAAGTCAGCATTATTGGAAGACTCTGAATTACATTCCACAGAGCTGGAAGATGCATCATCTTGAAAGAGAGAGAGGCATCTCAGAGATATGATTCTGATCCACTGATAGTGGGGAAGCCTCTGTCTTGAATAAATGTTGCCAGTCACCTAGACTGGTAACATCTGGCTTTACTGCATTATCCAGCTTTTGTAGAGCTTCTCTTACCTGACTTAGTCTGTAATGAAAAAAGACAAATGCAATCTTGCTGGCTTCTGGTCTAGATGAGTGTGAGCCTAAGCAAATAATCAGGGCAGATGGCTAATAGTACTTGAGTAGAAGGCTTCTTTCTGACAGCCATAGTCTAAGGAATTTGCTGGATTCATTCCTCTGTGCTTTTATTGATTTCCAGTTCTTCACGTTCTACATGTTTTTATTGTAGTATAGTATGTGGAGATACAGGAACAGTTACTCCTTACGGTACTAAGGAATGCTGCCTTCATTTCTTTGATTTACTTTTTCATAGCCTCAACTTCATCCGAACAGGGGAAAAAAAGAATATTCTGTCCTTCCATTTTCTCTCTTCTAGTGTTTCTAGGCGTTGTGCATTTATGACCTCAGTTTAGAAAACAAAAACATAGTGATGTTGGTAGACTAGTTTTATGTAAGTTTAAACAGCCTCACTTGGAGTACAGATACAATTTACAGCTGTTAATAGGATTTTATGAGGGATTTTGAACCTTGAGGAAGACATATATAAAACATATGATAGATGACTATTGATTGTCACTATAAAAAAGAAAAGGTATAGAAAGATTAGGTAAAGAGAACCCCAGGTCTCTGCTGGCTTAAGTGTACTCTGGTATCAAAGTAGTATTCCTGTGTCACTGCAGCACGGATCCCACATTAAGATTTACGATGCTGTACCTCAGTTAAAGTGAGTATTTCCTTTTAGGTTGAGTTGGCACTAACTCAGAGATTCTTCTAGTTTACTTAGTTTCACTTTGTAGGTTTAAACTGCAGAGGCAGTGGCAATCTCTTTATATGTCAAGGTGGCAGCGATCAATCTGCTGCTGCTGGTTTGGACAAGGTAGTCTCTGTAAACTGTTACGTGCTGGAGACCCTTTTGCTCCATTTCTTCTCAGGAGTGAGAAGGAAGAGGACAGAATGTTGGGAGATGGATTGGTGCACATACAAATTGGTACTAATAATCTGTGCTATATTAGAGGATATATCATACATTGTAGTATTCAGAATATAGTACACTGAAGAATATACCATATGTATGCATGAATTATCATTCTGTCTTTTGGTTTGGTTTGGTTTTTTCCCCTGAAACTGTAAGTGCTTTTGTTTGGTTTATTCATTTGCTTCTATCAGAGCTGCATCTTTTCCACAATACTGTCCTGTTATTCATAATACTAAGTGAGGAGAGGGTTTGGGGGTTTTTTTGTTTGGGATTGGGTTTTTGGGGGGGATTTTTTTGGTTAGCTTTTCAAATCAATGGTTTTCTTAGTATTGGTTCTTTTTTTTCTTTTTTTTTTTTTTCTAAATAAATGTAAGGGCTCCCTTTTTCAGGGCCAACTCTTAAGAAATTATTTGGGATATAAACACGTTCTAAATGCTTGTACTGTAGCAGATAAAACCTTCTTTATCAGAACTGGCTTATCTACTAATTGAGTCTCACTGTTCTTTTTAAGGGCTGCACAAAGATGTTCAGGGACAACTCTGCCATGAGGAAGCATCTGCACACTCATGGCCCTCGAGTACATGTATGTGCAGAATGTGGCAAGGCTTTCGTGGAGAGCTCAAAACTAAAGCGACATCAGCTAGTTCATACCGGAGAGAAACCCTTTCAGGTATTGGTAACCTCCAGACATACGTACCACAATTTATTTGATAAACATGTGTAGACTGTAACTCTAACCTAGCTTCCGTACGAGTTTGGGGATACTAAGTCTTTTTCTAAAATCAGATGAGGCACTGAATGTTCACCTTAAAAATTAGAAGTCCCCTTAAGCTATTTAGGCTATTGTTTAACTATTTCTGTGGGCTTTTGTTAGAAATTAGCAATTGTGTGTACATGGGAAATACTTCCCAAAATATGATGTAAAGTTAATCACTTTAAAAATGAAGTCTGCAGTTACTACTGAGTGAGGAAAATGACTCTTTCTCCTCATCATCTTTTCAACTTAGCACTTGTGGACACTGAGACTCAGGGCTGTTTGCTCAGTTGACTCATGGTACTAATTTTGAGTAGTGGGTATTAATCAGTTTTCATGGTGGTAGTCACTGAATCTTTTTCCATTCATATCAAGTCACGTGAGCTTCTGCCACCAGAGGTCCCCTGCCTACTTCCTGTGATACTCCTTATAAGTCTTCTTTACAGGTATTCATAGTCTTGAGCATATCCATGTTCTCCAGTATGTGTTTAAGATGGGTATTTTCTGTAGATTTTTTTTTTTTTAAATAAATTCTTTCAGAAACTTGATTTGCAGTCCTTAGGCATTCACTTAGATGTGTATGCTGGATCTGCTGTGTTGTAAATATAAGTATTTACTGCTAAACGTTCTGCCCCTTGTATTCCAACCCCATCTTAAAAGTAAAGCTGGTAAAATGAGCGGATTGTCACTGAAAGGGATAAATTCTGACCCGAAACGTTTTTTCTGTTTTCTAGTACAGCACAGAGAAATACTGGTTTAGATGTAGAGAAAAGTGGTTTTAGTGAAGGCTTTTGCTTGCAACCTGGAAGTTATTTCCCTCTTTGAAAATAGATATACTACTGTGGTAAAACAACCTCGAGTATTCGTTTTATTTTTCATGCACTTTACAAGCGATATCTACAACTTCACCTATACCAGCCTTTAGCGTCTTAGCTTCATGTTTCTCAGTCTAGTGATTTAAAGAATATTGTTTTAATCAACGATGGAAATGAATGCTATTTTGTTAGCTAACGGAGTCTGTCTTTTCCTTTCAACAGTGTACATTTGAAGGATGTGGAAAGCGTTTTTCACTGGACTTCAATTTACGCACACACGTGCGAATTCATACTGGCGACAGGCCCTACGTTTGCCCATTTGACGGCTGCAATAAGAAGTTTGCGCAATCAACTAACCTGAAATCTCACATCTTAACACACGCTAAGGCCAAAAACAACCAGTGAAAGTTGGAAGAGAAAGTTCTTGAACTCAAAACATCTTACAGGAGAATGAATTGAAAATAAATACGCCTCCCCTTTGTATATTGTTTCTAGGAAAGAATTTTAAAAAAAGAACCCTACAAACCTAAAGGACGTGTTTTGATAAGTAGTAAATAAAAAGCAAAAAAAAACCCAACAAAACTTTAAGGTGACATTGCTAAGATGCTCTACCTTGCTCTGTAATCCCGTTTCAAGAACACGGTGTTTTGTAAAGTGTGGCCCCAACTGGAGGGGGTCTGTTCATGAACTTGCATCAAAAAAGACAATTCTTTATACAACAGTGCTAAAATTGGACTTCTTTTCACATTCTTATAAATATGAAGCTCACCTGTTGCTTACAATTTTTTTAATTTTGTATTCCAAGTGTGCATATTGTACACTTTTTGGGGATATGCGTAGTAATGCTATGTGTGATTTTTCTGGAGGTTGATAACTTGCTTGCGGTAGATTTTCTTTAAAAGAATGGGCAGTTACATGCATACTTCAAAAGTATTTTCCTGTAAAGAAAAAAAAAGTTATATAGGTTTTGTTTGCTATCTTAATTTTGGTTGTATTCTTTGATGTTAACACATTTTGTATAATTGTATCGTATAGCTGTAATGAAATCATGTAGTATCAAATATTAGATGTGATTTAATAGTGTTAATCAATTTAAACCCATTTTAGTCACTTTTTTTGGAGAAATACTGCCAGATGCTGATGTTCAGTGTAATTTCTTTGCCTGTTCAGTTACGGAAAGTGGTGCTCAGTTGTAGAATGTATTGTACAGGCACTGACCTTTTATTAACACCTGGTAATATGTACATCCCGTGTAATAGAAAGGGCAACAATAAAACAGTGGTCCTAAAGAAAGAATATGGCAGAAAATGATCTGTAAGCACAGTCTATTTTCTTTTGTTGTCCAGAGCAATCCTAGTTCCTCTTGACCTCCCAGAAATTGGAAGCTAAATAAACTCAAGTTTCCTTTACTTTGCATTCAATTGCAATGATTTGTGATGAAATTAGATAATGCCACATGAGGTGGTTTACCCAAACAGAATTGGTGACTGTAATTCTGGTTTTGAGTGACCTAGACTTCCACTAACCAGAATGGTGGATCCGGAGACCTGGCAGTGTGGTGGGAAGTTTTCCGTGTGCCTGGACAGCAACCGGGTAAAACAGTAGAGGAAATAGCTAAATGGGCACCTTTGTTTAGTCAGGGTAAGGAATCTTGGAGGTTTAAATGCAATAACAATAGAAAGTTGGGGAACGGTAGGATTTGAGTGGTCGTATTGGAAAAAAGGAAAATTGTCTTTTGACTGGCTTGTTTGACTGAGTGTAATGATGAAAATTGTTGGAACTTCCCTGGACACCTTTTACTTCAAAACAGGAACTCAAGAGTTCTCAGAGAACTTGATGGGGTTTTGATGGTGTAGCTAAAAGTGGTTACTGTTCACTTGTTCAAGTGTTCAAAGTAAGAAATTTGCAGATACTATAGTAAAATGTTATGGATTAATAAACATAATATGCACAGAAATGCATAAGTATTACTTTTTAGATGGATGTGACATTTTAATATAGTAAAAACTGTTGTTAATCTTTTTTTTTTCTGAATTCTGTTCTTAAAAGTTTCATCATATTTTTTCATTGCTAATACCATAAAACTTACTTTTGAGTCCGGTGTTGGTGGTAGCGGAAAAAACATGGGCAATAATGAAACTGCACTTAAGAGCAAGGGAACTTTCATCTGTACATAAGTTATTCTGAACACTGCAGCTCTAGTCTGAGGTTATTAGGGGTAGAAAGAAAAAGGGGGCATTTAATTGTAAAGTATGCATTAGAATTTTGGCAGTATTTTTTTTTTATATAAGCAGTTCTTGAACAGGACAGTAAACTGAAACTTGTATAGTTATAGTTAAATTAAATTCTGTGTACAGTTAAATTAGTGTATATTCTTTTTGGAAGGAAATAAAATCAGTTCAGTCTAGTTCTAATTGACCCTACTTTTTTTTTTTCTTGAACAGTATATATGATGGTGTTAGGCTTGCACAGAATTGCTTTCCTATGTCATAGTGTGGTACCCGTTTTACTGAATTGCAAGGTAAAGAGATTCCTTGATGGTGTCAGTACTTCATCCTTGAACATACATTGGAGACTAAATTTTTTCTGTTAAATACCAATTTGAGGATTAACTGGAAACTGAAACTTGTATCCCCCCTAGTTATATTGCATCTGGTTACGGAGAGAGAGCTGAAAAATTATCATCTAGGCCTCAAAATAGTAGCATTCGATACACTCCTGGCTGTGAGTAGCAACACTTAGTACCGTGAAACATCTGGCTTTGTATCTAATTAATTGCATATTGGGTATGAATAAATACGTGCATTGAGCAGCTTGTGTAAGTTATTTAAGCGCTTAAAATATAACTGGCACATCTTGTTCTTAAAATTTCATGCTTAGTTGATTCCAGAGTTTTCCTTGTGGATTTTCAGTGAAGATATTGCAGGCTTTGAGAATAGAAACCACCATTCCAGCCCACTGCTGACGAGTTCCTGCATCACACTGCCAAATTGTGAGCGAGTTCAGGTAAGGGGAGGAGAGTCTGAGGGGTGGGGGAAATGTAGCCACTGGTTTTAAAGCTGGCAAAAGATATAAGTGCTTCCTCATGCCTGTTCTACTGCTCATTTGATCTTAGATGTCATATTCCCTTATCTGGTTCTGCTGTTCAAATGGAAGGAGGCAAACTCTGTACTTGTATATCTTTTGGACTCTGACTATTTATTTATTTCTTTTTTAAAGGTAGACCTGATTATAGACTTTTCTAGCTGTGTCTGTCTGTGGTCTGCCAGTAGCACAAGGTCCTGCTTTAAATACAAAACAAACTGAATTTAAATACCTATTACTTCTGGAGATTGTTTTAATTGAAAAGGTTGTAGGAGGAGCCCAGATACAGATTCAAAATGCAAAGTGAATAAATCTTTAGTGAAATGGAACTGAAAACTCCTTCCTCCCTACCAGGACCTCAGCTGAACTTACATTTGACTTTAGTTATCATCTTTTTCAAGAGGTTCACTGTTGAACTGAGCCAAACGCTAAACACATTCTAAAAGCGTAGCTTGTCAGCAGTAATGTGGTTTTAAAGGCAGGTAAGATCCTTTCCGTCTGCTAATTCCACAGTAAGTAAAAAGAAGCAATAGTTGACAGAAATGGCAAAATTATTCAGTCTTTAAGATGTTTGAAGAAAGGCAATCCCTTCAAAGCACTAGATGAAAGAGGAATGGCAGTGGTGGTAAGAGGCGTTTCCACTCGCTCATCACCAGTCGTAAGGTGTTCATGGGATATTTTATCAGTTATTTTATCCCTGCCTTGGGAGAAACGGGAGTGATGAGTCGTTCTGCTCACTTAAGATGGACAGACTGGAGGACAGTATGTACCAAATAGCATTCTTCAAATTGCGGTTCCTTAATGCCTCGAAGAAAGGGAGAAAAATTGGTATCTTCGTCGGGGCTGCTAGACCAAAACAGTGGGAAGTCTAGTCGAGTGGTAGCTGTTGCTAATGTTGGTTGATCCAGTTGTTCTATAATGATGGCACTTTGGAACAAGAAGTTTTCCATCTGTACAGCAGCGTTTGTGGGTCTGTCACAGTGGCTTGAGAAGAGGAGGGCAGTGAACAGTGCGTGTGTCATCATTAAGCTTTGACTTCTTAGTGACTGCACTGATGTTCCTGTATTGCTTAAAGCTACGGAGAAACCAAAGGTCCTTCAAAAGCTACAGATCTTGGGGTGTGAATGGAGTATGTAAAATGTAGCACTTTGCTTAGGAAGAGTGAAAAGGTTTCTTCTATCAGCCTGACGTGGCAGTCCCAGGGCAAAAAACGGGAGAGTGACAGGAGGAAGAGGGTGTGAGACCCCACTGTAGGACACAACAAGCAGGAAAATCTACACAGTGATCTGTAAAAGTGCAAAGTAGAGGAGGAACGCACGTGCTTGTGTTATCACAAGACTCAGTATTCATCTTGATCATACAAATTGATCTAGTGCAAAGTTGCAAGAGGCTAAGTGTGAAGATGGGTTTACAGCAATGCTTAAATGCCACCGGGATGGCTACTGGCTTCATTTTGTAAGGTAATTTAATTTCAGTGGTCCTTTACTCAATTTGACTCTCTTTACATAAACTAAACCAGCTTAGGCAAATTTATATGTGCTCATAATCATTCCATATTATTAAGGAAATTTTGCTTAGAATTTTTTTTCAGTCTCTTTGTTTCTGTGGAAGTAATCTGGAGAATATTGAATTTCCTCTTGGAGAAAGCGCGTCAGATTCCGTATAAGCGATCCTGTGAATTTTTCAAAGGCTGGCTACGGTAGCAGAAAACCACTGTTTTGCTGTAGGCAAATGAGTAGGATCACTTCCAGCAACTGTTTTTTAGACAACCCTGGTTTCAGGGTTTTCTTAATCCTTGTGTTATTTTTTTCCTAACAGAAAAGCTTCAAGATTGGATGGATGCTGGTTGGACACCATTCCCTCTATAAGGTGTGGACATAATACCCCTTTTGTGAGCTGCTGTTCTCATCAGGTTCCTCTGTAAATTGGAAACTCTTTGGGATCAAGCCTGAAGTTCTGTAGAAATGTTGGTCGATTTTGGGAGGGAGGGAAAGGAACGATGAGTCTATGGGGTCCTTGCAGGACTTTTGGATGCTTCTCTTACCACCACTTTCATATTAAGTGTTCTTGTAGGTTTAGGTGTGATTTCTGTCTAATCAGACTGATGTTAGGTAGCATCTATGTCAATGCTTTATTTCCATCTGTAGAGATATTCCTGAACAGCAGTTTGCCAGGAGATGGCAGTGAATGACCGGTTTGTACAGCGTGACCAGCAGACAGAACTGCAAAGTGTCAGGGTGCCCCTAGGAGGTCAGGTGTGCCTAGGGTGTCCTATGGTGGTCAGAAGGTCTTGGCAGACTTGGAAGGTCAAAGAGCACATTCCTGCGTACCAGTGTGGGGGAAAAAGAGGGATGACTGCTGATTTCTGAGAGTCCCAACCGTACTTGTGCATGTGTAAAAGGCATCAGCAAGGCAATTAAAATAAAGACAGAAAATAATAACTGTCAAGTGTGACCCGGATCATTTATTTTTAGAGTCTGCATGCATCCAATATTAATATCAAATATCTTTAAAGAGGAATGTGGAAACCTAATGACGTGTTATTAATGAATGGGCTTTCAACTGTAAGTGGCTGCTTTGGGTAGCTGATAGACATGTAGATCACCAGTGCTTCACTCCAGCAGAGGCTTCCTAAGAAGTCTCAGCTCACCTGAGACTTCCCATCAGGGTGTTGCTGCTGGTCATGTTTGCAAGGCCATTGCAGAGCCTGCAGGACAGATGTTGCCTCAGAGTCTTGCATTGCTTCTCTGTAGGGAATCAAAATCTCCAGGAAACTGGTTGTCTGGAGACACACGACCATCACACACAGTAAAGGTGTATTTCAGAGGGATGTTGTTTGTGAACAACGGGTGTGTTTTTGAGATAAATTATAAAGCAGATAAAGATGACTCCCTGCTAAATAGCAGAAAATCCATACACAAAAAAAACTTGGTCACTGGAGATGTCCTAACATGCTTCTTCAGCTAAAGTTCATCACAGTAATTGATTGCAAGACAAATCTGTAGAAAATTACTAGTCTTACTAATTAGTGTTTTGATTCAAGGGCATGTTATCAGGTGTCCTTCAGAGCTGCAAGATGCTTGCCAAGGACCTCACTAATGTTGCCATTTGGCTCGTAAAGTTTTTCATGTGGGGCATTATGCAGCTTTTCTTTTGACTTATTTTTCAACATGTTTCTCTTTTTTTCAGCAAAACAGAAGATTTGGTCTTTGGATACAGAATCCTTCAGTCTTCAATCTTAACTGAGAGTGAACTTCCAATGGATTTATATGAATCCAATGACTCCCATAGCTTGAAAAGGCATAGAAGTGTGTGTGGTTGGGAAGTGGATACTGTGGTTGGTATTCAGGTGTTCCTCTTGTGTGGTTTTTTGTTTGTTTGTTTTTATTCTTTTGCATATGTATGGGCTAGGAGATTTCATCTCAGTTTTTTCCAGAACATGAAATGGAAGTGTACAGTCTCTCAGTTGTGAACTGGCAAGAGAAGCAGGTATCTGCCTGGAGGAAATTGAGGGTAAGAGACTTATTTCTGCTTTAAACTCTTCTAATTGCAGCAAAAAGCTTGAACTTTATTACTTGCCTGTTTGAAAATTACCTGTTGTATTTTCACTTAAGGAAGAATCTACATCAGTTCACAAGGAAGAAGGTATGTGGCAGCAACGTTCATTGCAGCACTGGAGTATATCTCATCTAGGATAAATCACTGCTTAAGACAAGCAGAAAAAGAATACTAATTTTCTTTAACAAATCTTAGTCTAACCAAGTCAATTTACTCTAGCAACAAGTCTTCCCATTTTTATATATTTAGCAAACAGTGCAGACCATGAGGTCAAGCTTCATTAGGATTTTAGCATTTTGTCGATTGGCACATGGATGTGGTTGAAATGGTACAACTCTATTTTACTGTTAGTTAAAAAAAAGCAGATGGTTTCTTTCAGTAAGAAAAAGCAGTCCATAAGAAAGTGTAAGTAGTAACAGTGAATGATACCAAGAAGCAATTTAACTGTGTTAGATGTCAAATGTTTTGTGGATGTTAGAACTTGCCTCTCTTCCAATTACATCAATGTATAGGCTGTTATTTTTCACCACAGACCTTGCCTTGCTTCCTTTAAATTTATTTATTGATGCAACTGCATAGCTTAAAGGCTCAAATAAGTTAAAACTGTTAATAAATTATAAGCAGACAAGCTTTTACTGTATATCATATGTATTACTGTGCATATTATGTCACTAATTGTTGGGGTTTTTTTCCTGTTGGTTGTAACCATTTTTGCAATTAGCGAAGACAACGCTAGTACAAAAATTATAAAACAATTGCGTTTGGAGGATGAGAATGGCTTCTTTTCCTCTGCTTTCCTCCCCCACTGTCCATGAACATACATAAATTCCTGACTATTGAAAGAAGTGGTTTGCTTCCTTGTGGTTTCAAAGTCTGTATCCACTGGGTTCTCTGGTTCCCTACTCTCCTGCTGTGCTTCCCGGAGTCATATGGTCCCTTAGATCCTTCATCAGCCTCCATGGCTGTGGTGTTAGATGCAGTATGTTGCCTTTGGTAAGCTGTTTTCTCTGGCAGAAGAGGGATCTAATTGCACCTTCTGCTAATCTAAAGGTGTTTGGCAGGCTTCTGGGCTTTAAGTTGTTCTTTAACTATTCACAGATCAAAAGTCAGGCTAACAGCTGTTAATACCTGCTTCCCAGCCTAATAGTAAATACATTTAATTTCACAAAACAAACAACTCTGTGAGGTCAACTTTGATACTTACATCTTGGTAACTTTCCCAGTATGCTGCCTGTCCTGCACCTGCAGTGTACAGGCTTTTATCCCTTAAATGTCTTGCTGCTTTTCCATGTGAACTGTAAAAAAGCTGTATGTGGAGAAAAGCAAGGAAAAGAGGACAAAAAATAATACTGTCATGTTCCGATGGCAGACACAGCGAGTGAACTGAATTTCACCCCAGTAGTTTTAGTGTAATAACTTCTTTCAAACTTGGCAGAGTTGTACCTGGATGCTTTTTTTTTTTTCCCTCTTTTCCTAATTAAGGATATTCTTACTCCGTTCAGTTGTTAGAGCATCTCCTACCCAGTATCATGATGCTTGATGATGCTTATGGGAAGGAAGATCTGGAAGAATACGGTTCTGTCTGACCTGGCTCATTTGGCTGACATGCCAAAAATCTAGCAGGAAGGGGCTGAATCCTGTTTTAAAAGGCTGAGGCTTTTGTCTACCTTGGTGTAATGGTCAGGAGTCACACAGATTTTAAGCAACTGGCATCAGACTAGGTTGAAAGCTGGCTTCTACCCTCCTCGTAGGCTTGTTGAGTAACCTCCAGTGTCTCCTACTGAGAGCCTAAGTTCCAGATGGATGAATTTCTGGAGAGAATGTTTTAGCAAGTACTGCAAGTAAAATTGAATAGACCTTTCCAATTTAACATGCTTACTGTCTTCTAGGAAGAGCCTGTTTGCCTATTCCAAGTATTTGTTTCTGGGCCATAGTTCAACGTTGCTGCTCCTGCTGAGGGAACACGAGGTACTTGACTGAAACTGCCCCTGGTCACAGTTAGTTGGAGAAGTGATGGCCTTTCCCTTTTCTCACCTAGTAAACTGATGCTTGACAGGGTTTTTTGGAGTCATGGCTATCTACCCTTTAAAAGGTGAATTAGTGGAGCCAGTACCTGAAATAACCTCTCAGCAGCAATGAGAAGTCTTCTTCATAGATCATAATACACATCATCCTGCTGTTTTCCTGCGTGGCTTTTTATTTAGGAATATTGACCCTCTTTTGTCAAGTTGTGTTGTCTAAAAACCAGAAACCACAATTTACAAAGTTTTTTTGCTAAACTTTTGTGTCTTAGAGCCAATTGATACTCCGATTCAGGTGCGAACGGTGCTCTTGGCAGACCTGGTGCTTGATGGTGATGTGACTCCACAGGGACCCCAGCCTTGTCTTCTGCAGTTCTACAGCCCTGGTGCTGCTCAGCACTGCTTAAACCAAATAAATGTAGAATATGAAGGGCCTGAGTGTTCTGCCAGCTCTCTGGCTCTAACAGCAGGGTTCTTCTTGTAGTCCCTGTAATATCTTCAAGTGTAGCACTGGCTCAAAAGATCAGTTTGAAGAAGCGAGCTCGGGCAACTTCCCTTCTTTGCTTCAAGGAACTGATACGCTCAAAGCCCAGAGCAAGGCACTGCCCTTCCTCATGGTTTGTGGAAGGCAGATGGGGAACAAGTCCCTTCAGGCAAAAGCCAGAAACCCCACCCTCTCGCAAGCTTGATTTAACACAAGGAAGCATCTCAGTAAAAAAATAAGACATTTAAAGAACCAAAGTGAAAATTTTTAAAAAATTTATTCCCTCAATTTTATATACAATAATTACAGACTACTGTACAAAGGTGTAAATGGTCTTTGCTGTGAGTTGTGCATATGCAGCTTAGTAGACAGGTTTAACATTCAATTTGAATCTCAGTGCAAGTAGGCACGAAAACATCCAACATACCTCCAAGGTATAAAAAGACATACCAGTTTTACAGGTTTCTCCAGCATATTGTGTTACAGTGCAAAATGCTATGAAATAAGGTTTCTTTAGAAAATTTGTATAAATTAAACACATATTGCACTTGTCCCAATGGAAAGTGTAACAGTTTGTACTTACTGAACTAGTTTGATACGTTTTAAAACACTCCTCACACACATGCATGCCTTCCTCCTGGCTATTTGTGCCAAATATGTGTAGTTCTTGTGCCAAATCTTAAACAACTGTTGATAGCTCTTTAATGCAATCCCTTTTGAACAGACTGCTAAAAGAAAATCACAGCGGATTAAGGTGAAAATAAAATTCTCCAAAACCCTTTTCAGTCTTTTTTTTTTTCCCAGTAGCACTGTAACCGAATACATAAAAATCAGCGTTGTTTAAATTCATAATGCAAGTGTATTGAACACCGACCATTTCAGACACTTGCACCCCTATTTTCTGGAAAGGTCTGAAACCTCCAGTTCTAAAGATGTAGGTATTTCTACAGTACTTCAAGCTGCTAAGCTGACATTGCACCCACGAACACGTTGTGCAATACCACAGGGTAGGACTTTGACTTCTGTACATCACTGGCTGCAATGGGACACGCTGGGAGAAGTGGGTGGAAAATTGCATTAACTTCAGAGAACAAAGTCTACTTGGGCTGAACCTAGTCAATATGATCTGGGCACCCACCGAATGAGAGAGAAATAAGAGGTGAAGGCAAATAACATCAATCTTAACTAAATTTGAGTTTCCCTAAATCCTTATAAGCCTTGAGATTTAAAGGAACAAGTGCATATGAGTGCAGATCTTTGCGCTCAAGACATTTATTCAAAGCTGAAAGGTAAGGGAGTAGCTTAGAAACAAATCATATTTATTTTTTGGGTTTTTTTTTTTGTTTAGCAAACCAGTATGAGCAAAATTGCTACTAAAACCACTGACATATAAAAGCAGAAGAAAAGTAAAAACACATGGCTGGCTGAATGCCAGCACGTGTCTTAAAACAGTTCAGGGTTACCTGCAAAATGCCTCCAACATTCACTTTCCTCCCCGTACTTGGCTTCAGAGGACTAGACTCACTCCCGTTACATGCAAAAAAAAAAAGCACTCCTTTTCTGAAAACATTTCCTCATTCAACTCAACTCAGTCATTCAGAACATGAGTGGAAGAAAACCTGATTTCTGGTACTATGACATTCTCCAGATCCTCTTCTGGAGCCGCAACAGTAACTACAGTACTTTCTAAAGGCAGGTCCCCGTCTTACTTGGATACTACTAGATATGAAGTCCTTAATAAAGGCAATATGCTGTTTATACAAGTAGTGAGATGAAATCCTAATCTGACACACTTAGGAATTCTTTGTACAGAGAGCATACATTTACACCACTTGTGTGGGTCAAGTGTTTACATCTGAAAAACAACCCCAACCAGCCAGGCGTTTCATCAGGAGAACAAAGAGCTCAGGTTCACAAACTGGAAGGCTGCTGGATTACCGGACCTGGTTCACATTCACGAAGGTTGTCTTCTGACCTCATGTACATTAGGAACACAGTGACAGTAGCAAAAGTAGCTGCGTTGACAGGAAAAGCGCGGAGAAGCGTGGAAGTAAGACCTCTTGTGAACACCCTCCAGCCTTCGTCGTGGTAACTCTTTCTGACGCAGTCTACAATGCCCTTGTATTGCGTGACGCCTCCGACTCCATCGGCCTGAAGCCGGGATTTGATCACATCCATGGGATAGGTGGAGAGCCAGGACACGATTCCTGACATCCCCCCAGAAAACAGCAGTTTGGGAATAACGTAACTGTCTTCAGCTTCGCAGCCCAAATACCTGGTCATGCAGTCATAGGTCAGGAAGTAAAAGCCAAAGCTCGGAGTCTCTCTTATGAACGTAGAGACCATGCCCCTGTTGATACCCCTCAACCCTTCCTTTCGGTAGATTTTGATCAAACAATCCAGAGAATTTTTGTAGTTCTTCGTTTTTAGTTTGTATTCACCTGTTCCTTGAAGCTGCATTCTTGTCTTCGCCAGCTCCATGGGGCAGCAGATGATGCACTGGATAGCCCCTGCTGCCGACCCTGCGAGGAACTGGTTCAGAGGAGTGTCTTTTCCAAGAGCACGAAGTGTGTTTCCTTGCACACCAAACACAAGCGCGTTAATGAAGGTCAGTCCCATCATTGGTGACCCAATACCTTTATAGAGTCCAAAAGCCTAATGGAAGAAGGAAGGAAAACCCCATTTTAATACCATCTTGCTTTGTAATAACAATTTCATCACCGCCTAGGACACAAACATCTAAACATTTGTAGCAGTACCCATACATGGTTGGACACATCCAGAGAATAATCTTAGTCCATCTAGAGAAAAGTTTCCTGGTAAAATTTATATATTTTTTTAAGTGGCTAAGAGCCTAAAGCACCCTTTTAGTGATGGTCTTAAAGCTTCAGCAGAAAAAAACAAATCTCACTGATTTCTTCACTCAGATTGCTTGGATTCTGGGAAAATTAGCTAGTCAAATAACTTGCTATTTAAAAAGTTAACTTCAAATTATCAACTTCCGACTTAGTGATCTTCCTTCATGAAGTTTCTGATAAACTTCTGACTACAGTATCTACCCTATGGTCAGGTCAGGTTCACAGTAGGTTTGTCCCTTGATCTTCAATATTTGTAGGGTTTTTTAACAGCTTTCCCACCCTTCCCGTTGAAAATACAAAAGCATTCATTTTGTACTTACAGATTCTTGCTTTATGATGGACTGAAAGCAATGGAAGGTCCCACGGTAGAGAGGTTTCTCTACATTTTGAACTTGTAGACGAACCTATAAAAAGTTGTATGAGATACTGATTCTTACGTCAAGAACAGCCTAATTGATAAACTACTGTCTTGTACGTATATGGAGATTTGCTATAGCAATGTATATGCAAGAGCACAAGCTGGACACTGGAATGCCACATGTGGCAAAATAATTTTTAAAAAATTCTGTGTTTTGAATTAATTTTGGGGGTGAAAGCATGAAGGGAGGAGGATTATTAATTTCTTGCAAATATTAGAAAAACAGTATGTGGAAGTACAACAGGGTACACTGTTATCTAGAATTTCAGGTGGAAGTTTTCCAGTTCTGGCTACAATAAGTACTTTCTTTAGCTGCCAAGAATACTTCTGTTCACACTAAGGAGTATCTGTACAAACCTGATAGAATTTTATAAAAAAATGTTTACAAGTCAAGCATGAAATAAGGATAATTTTAAAAGGATGGAGACTTTCAACAATTTCTGGCCACCGGACTTGGGTTTCTTCATTGAGATCTGATTTTTTTAATTTTTTTTTTTTTTTTTTCAGAGGGTAGCTGGGAAGTGACTCTTAAGGCGTCTTACTTGGCATAAGGAAAGGAATAAAAAGCCACTTTTTTTTTTAACCTGCTGAACACAAACAATTTGTGAGGGTGTGGCTGTTTCAAATCTTTAATGTTAGTAATCAATTAACTTTTCTACAGCTGAAAGGGTATGTTCAGCTGGACAGACAGGTGCTACTGTAACTGGTGACATTAGGAGACAGGCCCTTTTTCTTAAGTGTTTTTTAACCATTTGTGGGAAACTCCAATTCTGATTTTTCCTGCTGATTTGTCACACTTAACCCCCCCCAAAAAAACGTCTCAAAGCTACCTAGTTCATGCAAAGCTGTAAGCTGCAATAAACTCAGTAAATTGGTTTCACTGGATTGGTGACATTAGGAATTTGTCTTTGATCTCCAGCATGGAGGGTGCGATATTCCTCAGAAAAGATGCTTATCAACAATTTAATGCTACTGCAACTCCAGGACAAAAAAAAAAAAAACCCTTCGAGACTATTATTCTGAATAAAAGAAAAGATTATCAGGTCTGTGTGCAAGATTCCTGACTTAAAAATTCTTTTTATCAATGCTTGCTTAAATTAATAATAAACACCACCTCAACAGTGAAAGACCAGTAAGATGATGTGGGGCTAAAAGAGGATTTGGGGACATGGTTTGTCAAAATTCTATATTCAGGTTAGCCTTCTCTGAGGCAAAATCTAAATTATTTACAGTTTCACTATTTTTTTACATTACTACAACATGTCATTTTGTGCTTGGTAAATAAAAACTTGAGTGTTCAGTGTCTTTTTAGTCCACACATTAGTGTACGCTAGCCAGACTGGGAGGCTGAGATCGCCTCAGGTCTAAGGTGGCACAAGGTTTTTAAAACATCTTAGCTTTAAAAGTGGGCTTATGGTAGGATTTAAAGAAAATAAATCCTTTGTTAGTCAAAGTGACTTTTTGGGGGGTAGGCAGATTGCTTGTGGGTCTACTTCTTAAGCAGTTTTAACAGTCATAAATCTCAACAAGCTGTCAGAATTGCACAAAATGAAGATTTTACTCCATTTATAGTTTACTGCTATTGTTTCAAGACCCATCTGTGAAGTCAGGGGACTTCCACACATAGGGGCTCCAAGAGAACTGCAGCTTAGGATACCTTAACTTTTCTATGCACTTGTCTTTAGTAATTTAGAATTAGTCCAATTCTACATATTGGTTGAAGTTCCTAGTGGCACACAGCTCCCACTATTTTTGTCCAAATGATTTGTGAAATATTGACTGATTAAGCCTCGTTGTAGGATACATCAGGGTACTGATGCTCCAGGTCTGAAGGTGAAAAATGGCTCTTTGGTGCTGACCACCCAGGGGTGCCTGCGGTAGCAAGCTGCCAGGCAAGGCAATGAATGCATATGAAACTTTATTTCATGGGTATTCAACAAACACTTTAAGTGTGTACAACTACCGGAAGAATGAATCATCCTTCATCATCAAGTTTAACCCTCTGTTCTATTCATTGCCCAATAGTCATGCTTTTCTTCTTACTTGAAGCCACTGTTACTGAGGTTTTAGGTCCAATAGTAACACACTGTAATTTCAGACTTCTAATGACTTGCATTAAAGCTACTCAAGACTAAGCAAAAAACCCAAACCACTACACCCCCAAAACAGTCCAAACATTTAATTATGTGCAAAATAACTGATTTAGAAGTGTTTGAGCAAATGAAAAATGCCCTCCAGGGATACAAAGTGGATAAGACCTCAACAACAGTGTGCCTGAGATTCAGTTTTAGAGCCACTGTGTGTACAGCCAGAAATACATACCAGAAAGAAGGTTCAGAATAAGGCTTTACATTAAAAAAAAAAAAAAAAAGGGATATTTAAACCCCGCTCCCTCCATGCCATAGCTGTAGAAGAGGGACACATCAGTTTAAAACTAAAAAGGGAAAAAAAAGCTTCATAAGTCTTTTAGATCTTTATGTGAACTAATACATTTGGGAATAAATTAAGACTGAGAGAAACAGAAGTGTTCACCTGGGCTATACTTACTAGGTAACTCTCCCGTGATGAGGCTTATCTGTCATCTACAACAAAGTAACACTTTTGCTGTTAATGAAGACAGCCCCTAGCTCAGAAAGTAAAGGCAGTTAAAAGCAAAAAAGCAATTTTATACATTACATCAACAAACCAGGGATAAGGAGTTTGCCAGTTCTGAGATCAGCTCAGCGGTGGGTTTCGCAGGGTGACTTCACCGGCTTAATCTCTCCCTGTGTGTCCCACCATCCCCCTCCCCGCCTTGTGAAACATGATCACCGGCCAAAAAAAAAAAAAAAATAGAGCTTAAAAGCCAAGGCAGAAGTAAAATTCTGGCTTATCTAAGCAGCTTTCCCATTGTTCAGTTACATTAAAAACTTTCAGTCTAAGGTGACTACCAGCTAGCCTTTTAAACACTGCAGAACTATAAAAAGGTTAATTCTTAACACATATACATACACAAATTATGCAATGTCTTTTTTTTTTAAGACTGGTTATAGTGTTAGTTTTCCCACGTACATAAACATCAGTATTTTCTCTGACAAAAAAAAATAATAAAATAGATAAATGCTTATACCACCTTCTAATGGGTGTAAACATCTAGTGTGCCACACTGGATTTCATAAAACATTTAAAAGCAACCAGAAACAAACTGGTTTGTTCTACTGTAAAGCAAGATGCTTTTTCTAAAGCCAGCACATCTATTTTGCATTAATACATCAACTAGAACTAGCATGGGAGCCCCGGTTTTGCAGACACTTAAGTATTTAGTTTCATGCACTAAAAGCTGTTCCACTTGAAAACCAAAAACACCCCACACATAATTAACTTTAGTCTGAGCATAGAATATTAACAGTTTTACTGGCTTCAGTGAAATGACCCATCACCTTAAGTTAAGCATGTAAAATTTGGCAGGATGGGGGTAAGAGAAAAAGACAGCTGGCCCATCACCACCATAAAAAAAATCTGCAAGTCTGGCTAATACCATTCCTGAAAATATATACCAGAATTCAACTCAATTACTTAACAGGCAAATTTACCATAATCTGAGAAACATACATTCAGTTTTTACTGTTTGAGCAGCTTGCACTTGACTGGCAAGGATTAATATCCACTCGCTGGGAAAATCTGTATTGAATTAACCATGTGCTGGAATACAGAATATGGTGATGACCACGGTAACACTATCAGCCCTTTGCATATCTAAATTCAGCGAGGTAGAGGTATTCCAAATATAGCTCCGACGGGTGGCACGCTGTCTGCTGCAGTCAACTGATCTGCTGTGTTAATTTAGCTTGGAATATACTGGCATCCCCCTCTTCTATTCTTCCAGCGTGGGGCTTTGGAAAAGGCTGCCAAAAAGCGACTTAAGTCGATCATCACATTCCGAAACAGGGGCATGGACCCCTGGGAATCCTGGCTGAAGGCCCTCCGGATTTCAAATCTTATCTGAACAAGCCTTACTACCCTTAGTACGCACAATACATACAGCTAAGCGACTATCAGGAAATCAATTTTTACTTGAAAAGTTATAAGAATATATAATATTACCTAAAGGGAGGGAAAAAAAGTCCCCAGACAAGCTTCACGCTGTGGATTTTTATCCACTTACACCCTGTGGTTATGGTAACAAATTAATGCTGGAGGAGTAAGTAGCAGAGCTTGAGGGGCAAACAAAACACAAATTTTCAACCTAGTAACAAAGTAGGTTTGATTTACAAACACAGGGAGAGGCAGTTTTAGCAGTTAGATATGAACAGCTGCAGAGAAGCAAGCTTAGAACAAAAATAAGCTAAATCTAAGATTGTATTTTCATATACAACATTGTTACTGCACTGATGAAGGCATAGCTTAGGCCAATGTTTGTCATGTGACTGGGTTGAATCATGCGTACAAAGAAATTTTTTCATTTCTGAAGAGCTAGAGACCGCAAATCTATACCCAGTGGTTGAGGAGTCTTGCTCCAAGCTTTCCAGCACAGATTTATGTTCCTACAGTGTCTGGGGATTTTTTAATTTTTTTTTCCTCCCCCACTCCTGAGAAAAACTTCAAGTTTTCTACCTAGAGACAAAGGTATTTCGTAATCAACCCACCTTAACAGTGTCAAACGGGTGTCCTACCAGCACTCCAGCAGCACCTGGAACAAAACAAACGCCATGGTTATGCCTCATCATTTTCTTCCAGGCTCTGGGGCTACAGCAGCCCAGGCACGACCACCAGCCTGAGGTCTAAGTGCAGCTAAAGAGCATCCTCTCCAGTCAGAAGGTAAGGGATCTACAGTTCAGACCAGTACTAGGTGCCTTTATGGCCCCCCATCAGGCTTCCGAGCCCCGGGCGGGGGTCGAGGTGTGTGACTACAGAGCGTGTCACCTCATACGGGACATTCAGCAGCCCAAGGCAAGTCCAGTGGGCAGAAATTGCAGATTTCCTCTGAGGCACAATGTGTCATGGACGTGCCACTCTGGGGAGGCAGAAAAAACCTGGATGCTTCTCTACAGGCAGAAGAAGATTCCTCTGCCCCCAGCCTTTCCAGATGTGATGGTAGCACCTGCAGAATTACCCATGCATTACCAAAAGATTTTGCTTTATTCTCGTGTCTAGGGACTTTTTTTAGTTCTACTGATCTGACTAGATGCATTTTGCACTGAAAAAACGTTAAGTACTGGCTGAAGCAAAGGATCCTCTTAGCTCCCTACTTCTGTGACCAGAACTGGAAGTTCAATCCATTTCTGACCACCAGCAGCAAGAGCTACGGGTGCTTCGGTGCACCTTCTTCCCACACCGAGGATGAAGTCAGAGAGAAGCTTGGAGGTGGAGAGGGGAAGAGAATAAATAATAAAAAATCTCTTTGCTAGGCTGGCAAGGAGAACGGCAAACGCAAATATCTGAAAAGACGGGAGAATGAATCTCCCAAACACAATTTAACAACGGCTAAAAATAGAAGGTGCCAGGCCTTAAGCAGATGCTCGGGGAAGAGCCAGGCGAGCGTACGTAGTCTCTCCTCCTCCTCCTCACGTTCAAGCTCTTCGCTATCCATATTTTTTTCCATTCGGAGGGGTCCCCGAGCCTGATACCCTCCCCCCCCCGAGTGACCTCTCTCTCCCCCCATCCCCTTCGGGCAACCCCCGCCCCTGCGACATCGCCACGGGGAGGGATGGCCCGCACCCCCACACCCCCCCCCCCCCCGCACCCCGTCCCCGCCGCTAATTTGGGAAATCCCCGAGACCTTCCGCACCACCTCGCCGCTTCCCCACCCCCCCCGCGCCGGG
>JAOXJM010000041.1:10106294-10128745 GCA_026413425.1 Tringa solitaria
GGGTTGGAACTGGTTGATCTTTAAGGTCCCTTCCAACCCAAACCATTCTATGATTCTTTACGCCAAACCTATTGAAGAGTCATTGTAAATGGGTTGCATTGACCTTCCCTTATTTCTGAGCTGGCTCCTGTACACAGGGAAATGCAAATTCGTTTTATTGTGACTAGTGAATCTTTGGCAAACTGACCCTTATTAGCTTGCTCCAGGAGCAATCTGAAGTCTACCTGGCCAGACTGGATAGAGGGGGTTATAAGGCTCCCTATTTTGCTACTTGAAAGGCACTGGACATCCAAACAAGGACCAGTTCCATCAGATGACTAAATCAACACCTAAGAGTAGGAAGAGAGACCAAAAATAGAGTAAGTGTAAATTAAGCCTTTTAAAAGTTAAAAAAAAAAGAAGAGTAAAATCAAAGAAGTTTGATATATACTTTTATCTACGTTTTTTTATTACAGCAAGATAAACAAAATACAAACAAGTTGAGGAAAATGTAATGAGTATGGCCTGATAACACTCTTAGCCATTTCACACATGCTTTTGAAGACTGTCTTGTCTTGACTTTTAAATACCTCTGGGACTTGAATTGCAATTACAAGAGATTTAGGAATTTGCCATGACTCCTCCAAGAAATGGTATCATTTCAGAAGTATGTTTGTAAGAATCCAACAAAGCACTTGCGTAAAGTGCTTGCTCAGTAAACAAATACTAAGTAATTTTGCTATCACTTTCCTTTCTAGAGATTTCAAAACAGATTTTAATGGCTGCATGACAAAATTAATCCATATGCTTAGTCAAAATAGATCACACTGCTGTTTTTCCTACAGCATATTTCCCTTTCCTGAATAAATGAAATAAATCTTGCAGGACAGATCTGCATATAGTATTTTAAAGAAGAAATTTGCACTATGAGTTTGTAAAAGCCCTGTAAAAGTAATTTCAAATCTTACCTTTTATGCATAGCTTAAAGATGACAAAGAATGGACTGCAAGAACAGGAAGGTCTTTATTAAAGTCTACAGTAACCAAGTTTATTTCCTACTGGATTTAAGAAGCTATTTTTCTTTCCTAAGAATTGCTCCACCACTTTAAAAAAAAAAGCACAAACAAATAAAAAACCCAAACCAAACCCTTTCCTACTGATTGTTAGACACTTGTTAGCATTGAGATACCACGTCTGTGGGTTATAGAGACAGTTGCTAGTAAACATTTACTTTAATCTGTTGAAGTCAAGGGCATTAGATTAGCGCTGCCAGCTCACGGCAACTGTGAAGAAAAAGACAAAAGCTAAGCATTGCTAATTTCAGCACAATTTTGAAACACGTGCAATAGGACTTGCCTTGCATTTTCAATCTTTCTTTGGTTCCTTGATCAAGCATAAACTAAGAGGGGCACTGCACATACAAGCTGGCACAGGGCATTTCCACCTGGGAAAGGCAGGGCCATTGCTGGAGAGGACAGTAAGTACACTGTGGTACGGAACCACCGCTGGCGGGAGGGCAGCAGCACCAGCTCCAGGCAGCACAAACAGCCCGGCACCTTCTTATGTCCTGATGTCCCTTGATCCAAGGGCTACTGAAGTCAGTCAGAAGTCCCACCCTAGAAACTTCTCCCTCAACCCAATTGTAATCTTCTAACTTCAAAGGTTTACAGCTTTTTTGATTTTTAATTTAATTTTTTTTAAAGAATGCAGCAGTCAGTATATGTCCACTAGGCCCCACAGTATAAAACCTGTTAAAGTTTAAATCTTTCACACCTCATTCAAGTGCCTTCCTTATATTTTAAAATGATTTGCACATACCATGCATCAATACCCACCTGTGTTAGCAAAGGTATTTTTATTTGATGTAGATAAGACCACATCTGGGCTAGCAGCTTTCTATTCTATATAAATACAAGACAGATCTAACAGTTTGCATTCAGCAGCATACACATTGAAACTAATAATTTGAATTTTTCTTCCATAAATCATAGCAAAGACACACAAGTTCTTTCTAAGAAAGAAGGTAATTAAATATTACATGAGGTATTTTAATAAAGTATATTTTCTCACTGGAATATACCTTAAAATAAGTAGCCCTAGTTTAAATTACTTGATTAGATAAAACAGAACAGACAGTACTATAAGTATCCCTGTTTCCAGCAGTGACTTCATTTTTACAGCATGATGTAACACTTAGTATTTTTTATAACTAGAAACTAAAATTTGCATTTCTATACTATCTTCTGCCTGAGAATATGAAGGAACAAGGTTATAAACCCTTGTGATAACCTTTTCTGTCCACAGGCGGTCAGACCAGTTAAACAGCTGCAGAAACAAAAGTACAGTGAGATTTCTGTGACTTGCCCCGGGTCAAAGAGGAAGACAACAGCAAGACCCGCCTGATGTTCTTTCTCTCCTGTTCAACTCGCAGATCTCCATTCTTTCTGCATTGATCCAGGGCCTGAGTCACTGTGCAATCTACTTTGTACCATCACTGTCTTTTTGTGTGAAGCGTGCTCCCAGAAGCCCTCAAGGACACTCAGTCTACCAAACCAAGGTACACAGGACAAAAGGAAAGGCAGCTACTAGTTATTCGTTTGAGATATGACCTCTTATCAACATATCTAAAACAATTTACAAGTTAGGCTTTATCATCAAAATGGAAGCTTTATTTATATTTTCAACATGAAATACAATAAAACACAGTGTTGTGCTGACAGACATGCTTTTCTGCAAGACTGGCCAATTTTGTCTTGTATATCCTGATTTTAAATAGATACGAGTCCCATTTTAAACTTTTGCTGTACTTTGACATTAATTGTAATTAACTCATTAAAAGCAGTATTTATAAAGCACTGATTGCAGGCTGTACATAATAAGGGAGTGATGACATACAACAGAAGACAACAATTATTCAGTTTTGGTTTAGCGAGAGGTCACTTACATACGCACTTCTTCAAAATTCAAAAGCCAGCTTCCGCGGGGTCATGAATTGCTTCACCATTTCATCTGTAACCTGCTTCCGTCTCTCCTGATGAGCTGCTATCAAGGGCTGCAACGTTTCAATAAGAACCTTCTTCAGCTCCCCCGTGAGCAATTCCCCGCTTGTGTACGCCTGCCGAGAAAGGGTTGATTCCTCAATACGGCGCTATATGGAAAATGACTCAGTGACAAGTATTTCTTTAAGAGCCTGGCCCTAGCAAGACAGATTTGGATGTCTTAAAAATAAGCAAACACCTTAGAGGATCATGCGGTATCACTCTGAAAATGTAACTTCCGAAATTGCTTGCTGCCTCTTAAAAGATTAAGCTGGGCAATTTTATGTGTGACAAGCTATACGGACTGATTAAGCTACACTCACAAGAATTTAACTGGGAAATCCTGCAATTATTTGCAAGAAACCACAAATTTCTCTCCCCAGAACCCCAGTTCAAGTAAACAATCACCCTAGACTGTTTTTTGCAATCAGAGGTACAAGTTCTCATATTTTTCTGTCATTGCATTTGCTTGGGTAAGAGGTTTGATGTGATAGGAAAGACACTCAGAATCGATGCTCACGCTAGTAGTCATATTCACAGTTGGTAACTCACAATGTGCATGGGGATTAGTAGCTCTCCAACCCTGCTCGTGGTGGGAAAGAGGAGAAGATTGGAGAAGAGGTTGCAGCTGTTCCCAGCAGGATTAAGCAGATAAAGCCATGTGACACAGGTACTATCAAACACAGGCACCGCCTTCCGAAGAGCATGTCCTGCCTAGTATTGATGATGGTCACACAGCTGAAGGGACTGAAATGTCTTGCTACCGCCCCCAGGGACAGAAGTCTGCCAGATGGGTTTAAGCAAAATGCAACTTCTATGAAGCAGTTTTTGCTTGGGATAAGTGAATCAATTCCTCACAGCTATCACATTTCTTGTAATGATAAGAAAAAACAAAAAAACCAGCATGCCTTTGGCATTAGCTTTTGCAGTTTTGCAGAGCTTCTAGATACCTTGCACATAAGGAACAGTTGGAGTGTATTATACAATTAAAACCAACACTAATCCTAAGGTGGCCTTATTTCAAAAGATACTGTCCCACAGTGTTGGAGAGCCATATAAAAATACTAGGGAAATTTATTATTATTTAAAAAGAAGAGGCAGAATGACCATTAAGAAAGGAGAACATTGCAACAAATACAGAACTCTTAATATTGAAATTTGTAAGGGATGGAGAGTGCAAGAATAACACCACAGAGAAGGTTCTTGGGAGGACTTAGTTATATCTTTGTCCTCGCAGTGAGGAATGAATAACATTACTTTCAACTTGGCTACTTACCTGCTTCAGTTGTTCAAGCCTGTCATCATCTTCCAGGAAGAAAGTCAGGTACATAAAAGACACGTCAACATCACAGTTACCTCCGTACTTCCTGTGCTCTTCAATAGTATCTCTGCCTCCTGAGAAGGCATGCTTGTTAATCTGAAAAAACAGAATGATGTTATGGTATGATTTCTAATAAATTCTGGATTATTATATTGTAAACAGAAGTGTATCACGATCCTCCAAATTCTATATTAAGGACTAGCTGAAGGGTGAGTGGAGCAAGTTAATGCAGAGCCTCAGGACTGAAGCAGGGAGGCACAAAAGAGGGTCATTAGAAGCCAACAGGGGAAAATGGCTGTACACACACTCCCCAGACTGCATAAACAGATGAAAAATGAAGCAAAATTTAAAAATAATTCACCCAAGATTCAGTCAAAAAAGTTTTAAGTCCCTTTTGCTGATGCTATTGTCTGTTGGACAGAATTTTTGCTTACACGAAATGTACTTCATGTAAGAAGAAATAAGACATTCATTCCATCAGAAACAAGACATTTATTCCATCAAAAAATTCATTTTGAAAGATACGAAGGCAGCACTTGAAGAAATTCTAGAGAAGAACTCAGTCTCTTCCTCTTTTCGGGGAAAATGAAAAGAAGCGAAACCAGAGTTAAAGATTACAAAACTCTAGCTAGAATGGCTAAAATTAGAGAAATGCCCAATTGTTCAGTCTAAAAATGGAATACTTACTGAGTCTCCCCCACTCTTTTCAAGCACATAGGTTCCTGTGGGGAGATGAACTGCAGTGGTGAAAAGATCCACCAGCTAATCCCATTCCCAGTAAATTAATGGGAAGCTACCATCTTATTTAAAAATCTTACCCATGTAGAATTCTCAGAGGATGTTAACCTTCCTACAAATTTAAAGTAAATCAATTGTCAGGAAGAGAAAAAACCAGTATTTCTCAACCATAATCTGATCTTTCATTTGGCTCTTCTATCTTTTCAGATACCATCACCAGCCAGCCAAGAGACACACATGCATATCAAGTAGATTGATTTTCTTTGGTTTTTTAGTTCCGGTATCTAGGAACTGCTCTTTATTTACAATTTCTGAACATTCTAATTAGCTGTATGACTGTCTAGTACTTTTTTGAATCTTTCTAACCACCACGCTACAGATGATATCTTGTGGCAATGAATTACATATAAAATAATGCACTGCTGAATACCTTAAGCAGATGAACTGCCATCTGTCACATTCCATCTATTCTGATATTGCAGGAAAGCCTGAATAGCTGTCTCAGTATCTGCAAAATGAATTTTTTACATATTGTTTTGCACTTCCCCTCATGCGTGTCCTTACTAGAGTTTGAAAGTCTTTGTATGAATTTTTTTCCTGTCTTTCATTCGTTCAGTTTGTCTGACTAAGGTGAGAGAAATTAAATACAATATGGTATTTAATGGTGAAGGCACATGACTGTTTTATACAAAATGCTTCCTATAGTGATCTCAAGTTCATGTTTCACATATTCTGGCACCTACTTGTTGACTGGGGATTTCAATGATTTATCTATAGTGACGCACTGATACTTTCCCTGAATTAGTGCAGACTTAGAATCTAAATAGTTTATAGGGAAACAAGTAAATAATTGAGCTGTAATTTGGTGCTGATAGGTGAAATAAGAATAGTTTATTATAACATTGCCATTCATCTCCTTGGATTTCCTAGAAGCTTCTCAGCCTTTCCCAATGTCTAGTAATTTTTCATCTTCTATCACCCGTAAATTTTGAACCTCCTTATTTAGCAATGTACTAGTTGTCTGAAAAATGCTGTAAGCAGTATTTTTTTTGTGTGTGCAGCAGTGGCACTCTCTTTTTAACCTTCATCCATGACCAGAGTCACCTTTCCTACTCTAATTTTTTATTTGTTGACCATAACAATATTCGGTCTTTCACTCAAGCTCTATTTCCATAAAGACTACTCTCTGATGGGCTTCAGAAGCTGAAATACATCTCAGTTTGTCCTCCATTACTCAATATTTTACATTGTGTTCAGAATTTTCTCTTTATAGCTTTTATATTCCAAGTAGCTGGAATTATTTATTACTCCAACAAGTTTAAGGATAGCAGAAATAAGACTTATTAATCGGATGTTTCTTCGATCTTTTTGCAGATTAGCTACTTGCCAGGAAAAAATGGAAGAATATTGCCAGTATTGTCACTAATCATGTATCCCCTATTCTTAAATGATAGGCTTTTTTTAAAAAAAGCAACTCCGTAACTGTGCAAGTAAACTGGAATTATTATAAACCAAGCACGGGAAGAATTTGAATTATTTCATATCTGGTTATCATGCCTAGAAATCCTATTCCAAAGACTGATTTTTCTTTCTTTTTGAAATACCACAACACAGGGAAACTTTTTCCAAAGTATATCATTTGACACCGAGTAAGAGGGGTTTTCCTTTGAGCTATAAGGAGCACTAGGAATATACTCAGATAGGAGAAAATACCCCTTCTAAAACTTAGGTAAAATCCAACATAATATTTGTTTGTGAATGGGAGGAGTGCAGAGCAGCAGCAGATCCCCAAGCAGCAGGAAAAGTCTGACCTGTGTTGGAACCAACGGTGCAATGTTTGCTGCTCCCAGCATGGAGAGGAAGTCAAGAGAAAGCGCTGTTTATTTGATTTACATCATGGACTGTCAGATTTCAAAACTATGGCAACATAATATTTATTTTTAGAGCATGAGCCTCTGTAGCTCTTATTATTACACCACTGCTCTGCAGCTATCAGACAAACAAACACACACAGTGTTTTGTGTGTTATTCTAGCTAATGGTTGTACTGTTAGACCAGTTGGCAAGGCAAAAGATTATATATGTTAGTCTAGCTAAATTTGCATAACTTGGTCAATTCCCAAGGATGCTTTGCAACGAAACCTATGGAAAAAAGGATGCAGATGTGTTCAAAGAAAACATTAAAAAATTGCCCTTGTAATGGTGAGGACCACCATTCTTTGTTATCAAGCTTTTTGCTCTCAAGTTTTGTAGGTCCTTACCTTTGTCTTGATTTGTTTGGGTGTATCAGTGAGGAAGATGGAGGAGTTTGGGTCACTAGCACTCATTTTTGTCTGTGCTCCTTGCAAGGCTGGGAAGAAGACTGAGTGCATTAAGGCTGGTTTAGGCTGTCCAATTCTAGGTGCTACATCTCGGGTCATTCTAAAATAGGGATCCTAGAACAACCATCAATAAAAGCACAGAATAAAGTTGAAAAGTGTGATTTAAAAGCTGATTAGTGCTGACTCATTCATGTCTTAACAGGTAGGTTCAAGAAAAGGAAAAAAAACAGCAAAAAACCCCAAGGAAACCACAAAATGTCCCAGAGCTTACTTCCAATCCAGTTCCTCAAGAGGAACAAACAAACAAAATCCCCTTTTTTATTTCCACAGTTTTGCTATACACCCCAATTCCCTCAATTAATAGGTATATTTACAAATATTTCAAATAGTTGTGAAAACTATGCTGAGTAGGCTTGGAGGTGGACGCAGATTAAGATGTCAGCTCCCTCCCAAAGCATTTAACAGCCAGCACAATCTTAATTAAATCAGTCATCAAGCTGGCAGTGCTGTGCTGCTGATCTGACCAACTGGAATAATATTACTACATAATATTGTGGCTGATGAATGAAATTACGTCGTCTTCCAGTGACTGTCCTGTGACTAAAATAGCTAAAGATACAGACAGTGCAGAATTTGATTCCTAGAAACAATACTTATTTAAAGTACTGACGCTAACACTGTCATTTGTAGAGGATGTTCTTCCATTCTCTCTATATAGGTCTGAATTGTTAAGGTTCTGCAGCCTTTCGGGAAAACTATTTCAATGCTTCTTAATTCTTACTGATAGAAAGTTTTTCCCTATGGTTCAATGTAAATCTCTTGTGCTGCAAGTTAAACTCGTTACATTTTGTCCTAGTTACCATGGAGACGGCCAAAAGTTTCTTCCTATCCCCATGTCATGATAATGCTGCATCGATTTTACTGTCTTTGCTTGCAGAGATGCCAGCTCACTGTGAACAGCGTTGACATCAAGACAGATCCAAGACTGGCAAGAAAGAGTAATGCATGAATCCATGATTGTTGGGTTAAGCCCTCATCTTTGTCAGGACACCGCACAACACCTTTTCATCTCTTTCAGCTTCTCCCAAGAAAGGTGCTGGTGGGAACGTTTTACAGATGTTTTGATAAACCACCATGAAGCTAGAATTTTACATTATAAAAACAAATCTATAAAAACTAAATTAAGTAATATGATTTTCTTACCTGATCTATAGCACATGGGATAAGACACTGAATGTTCTCCTTGCCATTGAAGATCTGTGGAAATGATGAACTGAAGGATGGAGCAGCTTGAATAGCAGGAAAGCTGATCTTTCCTACAAAACAACACATTTGGAAAAGCTGAGAAGCCAATATAAACAATGATAAACAGAGAAAACCTTCTGAATTATAAAAAAATGCACAAGTGAATCATTCAGATGTTCAGTTGAAGACCAACATCTACCTTTATCAAGCAGTGTTGCCTTATCTGAGGAAACTTTTTCATCTTTACCTTCTATGATGTCAAAAAACCTTCAGCTAACATAGAAAGTAATGAAAAAAGGCAGGCTGTTCCCAGAAACACAATTGACTATATCATCCCCTTCTAAGATCTTAGAATCATCGCTATATGCATCTGTACTTGTGAAGTATCTTAGATGTGCCTAATTTTCTTTTTTAATCACATAGTGACCAACCTGCTTCCCTGATCAAAATCCTCACAGAACAGAAAGCAAACAGCAGAGTTTTCCAAACATGGAATGGAGTCATTATCACAATATCAACTTTTATTAGAACACTGTTAAGACAGAATCAGGAATCTGTTCCTGAGTTACAGTGAAGGCTGAAAAGCTGTCACTAGCCCAACTACTGGTCAAAGAATTATGTTAGTGCTCAGGAACCCCAAGGTTTTAATGCAATCTTTGACACAGAATCTTTTTTTGGCTAGTATGATAGAAACCTGCAATCACAGTGAAGTAATCAGAAGACAGAGTTACCCAGCACCTTGATAATTAGGCTTTTGAGTGCTCCTCAAATTTTTCATATATGTATATGTGTGTGTGAATTAATATGACTTTATCTGAAGTGAAAAGCTTCTATATAGTTCTGGCATTTAAATTTCTAGGAGGCATGATTAACTATAGCTGCAATACCTACATTAAAAATAAATAAATAAAATTCCATATCCTGGGCACTTCAACGTTGGTGTTTTGTACTTTGCTGTTATTAAAGCCAAAACTATAGATATCATGATAGAAATTTCCTTGTAAAGTGTTTTCTATACCGAAGGAAACACAATAACACCCTTTCACAATCAGCCTAGAAACATGCTTGTTGTATCCATTTCATGAGTGGCAGATACTAATCTCTTTAAATAATTAGTTATATAATGCTACAGAAAGTGAAAGCAAGCATCACTTCTAGTAATTCATTTCCTACCAATGCAATCACTGTCTGTAAAGCCAAAAATTCCTTTCACTTGGTTAAATGTCACATGCTTCTGAACTTTGACGATGTTTCTGTAGAATCCAGTACTTGACCTGTGAGCAAGAAAGTGGAAAAATCAAGAGAAGCCAAGAACAGAAAGGTGTAGGTATAAACTTTCACTCCAAAAGCTGAGAATGTAAAAAAACCTGCAGGATTAAATATCGCTATTGTGGTCTTTTTGCAGTCCACTGAGATTATAATTAGAGAATTATTTACAAACAAGAATTTTATGCCTTTAAAGCTATTCTTCCCCCCACCCAACATCTACTGCAAATATTTTTTGTCACAATTAACCATCTAAATATTTTGATATTGGAAATGGTGACAAAATGCCTCACAGAGCCTGAAGTTTATTTATCCTTATGCTTCCCTGTGAACTCAGGCAACATGAGTGGATCATGTCTTCTATGTTGTTTGGTATCCCCAGTGTGTATCCCACACAGGACACTGTGGTTCACCAAAAGAATAGTAGCTCAAGTCCTCCAAATTCTCATTTTCTGGAGGCTAGGTTTCCTGGTTGGACTTTGTCACCAAATACAGCAGCAGCATTTCCAAATCAAAACCAGCTCAGCTGAAGCACAAGCAACAGCAGTGCCCTTGTTCAGCCACAGGGCAGATCTGTGTTCATGCAACCTAAGGCAGGAAAGTCAGGGGAGTGAAAGGAGGAAAAACTGTTTTGTAGGTTCCACATTCTTGGGGCTGTACAATACACAGTTTGTCTCTACAACATATATTCTCTCATCCTAATCTTTAAGAAAGCTCATCACCCCACATGGAAGAGCAAAGCCCACAACTTCAGTTCTCAACTCTGCCATAAAACTTCCTTCTGAGAAGGCAGTTCCAATGGCAGTTTCTTTTTCTTAAATCTTCTATAAACTTTACTTAAAGCTCAAATAATAATCTTTCATGCTGTATTAAGTTAATCGACCACAACAAGTTGCTGAAATGTGTTTTGTTGATGCAGACAAAGTGTAAACACATCTCAAAGGTTTTGATACCATCTTCAACAAGTCAATCTGAAGGTTTCTTGGTGGTTTACAATTTAGCTGTTTAATACATTTTTCATAATTTAAATTTAAGCATTGCATACACAAGTATTTATTCATATGTTATACAGAAGAATGACAGTAGTATATATAGAGAGAATGTTATCAGAAAAATTAATAAGTTTCTATTTTAAGTGATGTAAAACCTCCCTTGGAGCTTTCAAATTCAAATACATTTATTAAAACACTGCTGGCTGTCAAAGCTGGAGAGAAAATATGGACACATTTTTTCATTACAACTCCCTAAAGAAATTTATACTTACCCCAAATAGTCTAAATCAGAAAATATAAAGGTTTTATTGACGTCGAAACCACACGCAATGATGTCTTTTGCATTTTCTCTAGCATACTCATATGCCTTCTCAGTTGTCAGATCCTTCCAAAGGTATTTCTCATCATCAGTTAACTGTATAACTAAGGGAACGTCAAATACTTCTTGTAGCCACCTAGTAAAAGCAGAAAGATTTTATCTCAAACTAGGTTAAAATGAAGACGTTAGTCATGCAGCTAAAATATTTATACATTTTTGTTTACATGTATAAAAAGAGGTCTGCTTCTCTTCTCTTTGTATGCACACACAGTTATGTTTATGTGAACAGAATAAACTTTTTATACAGATTTTAACGACAACTTACCTGGAAAAAAAGGCTCATGCTTATTGTTTCCTGTACATATGATAGGGGTCACCATTCACAATGGAAATAGAATTCAAAGAGACTTTCAGCTCTTTGATTGCAATGTCTGTGTGTCCTGCTGCTGCAGGCACTGCACTATAGAGTAATGTTACTGAGTCTCATCACAAATGCGTTTTTAAGAACAAAATTCTAAGGAGTGCCCCAGGGCTAAGGGTGCAAAGAAGGCTTTATGGTGGTGCAAGGATTACAATAATTTTAATGAAAAGGTAAGATTGCATTGTTTAAGTTTATTAATATTCACCTCACAAACAGAACTCCCTGTAATGTATCATTTTGGCAGTTCCATAAACCAGGTTCAATATTTCCTTAGAAAAAAAAAGGTTTAATACAAATGGTAGAAATAACTTACTTTGTGAATATGAATGGGATAAGATGACCAACATGCATTGCCTGAGAGGATGGCCCTCTGCCTGTATAAAGGTAAAAGGACTTCTTATTTTCATAAGCATCAAGGATTTGGTCCATATCTCTAAAGATAAAACAGAGAAAACATGGTGCAACTCTTTAGGAAGAAACATCTACAGAAAAAAGCTTCTATTCATAATCTGACTGCTTTTAAAGCTAAACATATTTATAAATAAAATACAGTATGTTAAGTTTCCTAGGAATAAAGGGGTTTTGTTTGTTCATTAATTTAAGAAAAGTGTCTTCTTCAGTCTCAATGAAAAAAACCTCAAAGAAAAATTACATTTAAAAAATATTTTAATATTTAAGTTAAGACAAAAAAGTGTGCAACATGAAATTACTTAATCGGATAATAATTTCTAAGGCCCAGTAAAACAGAGCTGGGAGTTATTTCCCAAGTAGGTTCAAAGAACCAGCTTGAAATGGTCTCTGCTGGAGGTTATGCCCTAAGTCATGCTTGGGCATTTATTTGAAATGTGCTAACTGCCACAGTCCAAAAGCCCATGCATGTTAACTATTAAGCAGTGTAGATGACTGGCAGGCTGATGCTTAAAATTATTGCCTGGGCCTTTTTTACGTAACACTACAGATGCATAGGTCCACAGGCCACATAGAGGCTTTTTGAGATTAGCAGTGACACCATGTGAGCCCTGGAGCTCTTTCCTAGGCCAATTCTTTGTCTGGCTGCAAATGTAGAGTCAAAACAGAATGAGTTCAAAGCAAAGATTCCCCGTACATTTCTCCAATTTGAGATTAGTGATGGTGCATCAGAAACTGATGCAACTAAGGGTTTCAATGTTGCCAGGGAAATCTGCAGCAGTTGCTAATTCAAATGACACAGTTGGTTAACCTTGGTATAAAAGAACATGGTCTGTTGATAGTCATACCTTGCTCCTAAGAATGCTCACAGAAAGTCTACCTGATAGGACCGTTTTGAAGTTTAAAATAGGAAGAACTCACCTGTGAGAAAAAAAGATTCCTCTACGAAGAAAGCGATGAGGTTTTTGCCCAATAGCTCTTTCTATTCGGTTGATCAAATCGGTGTCAATTTTACTGCTGCCAAACCGAACTATAACCATAAAATGTAAAAAACAAATAATAAATTAATAACCACAGTACAGCTACAACCACATCTTGGGATTACCAAGAGAATACCAACGCAGCCTAGATTAAAAAGGATATCTCCTTCTTCAAGTCTTGAGTAAAATGACTAGATTTTCCTGCTTCTTGTCCAGAATCCCAGAAATCACCTCCGATACTAACTCTGTGCAAGGAGACCCAGTTTATGCACAATCTGTAGCACTGCTGCATCCATGACTGATTATCATTGCATTTTCCTTATGGCAGAAGTATTGATATTCAGAACAAAACATATTCCAAAGAAACATGTTTAGGTCAATAACTTGGCCTCTGTAAGCCATAGGATAAAAGCGGCTGTGAGGCTCTGAATATTCCTCTCTCGATGGCTAAATTTTCTGCCCTCAGATCACATTGTTTTTCACTTTCCAACCCCAAATAGTCTTCACCAAAATAAATTCTTCTTTTATATGGATATGATTACAGACACTGCTCCCCTCAAGAGGTGTGAAAAAGTAATGCATAACACTCATCATGGCAAACAAGTAAGGCTTATTACTTGGTGGTTTAGGGAATCAGATGATTAGTAAAGCAACATTTTCAGATGTAGTCATTTAATCCAAAAAAGGTTTTGGCAGAGTTAAATAGCAGTATTTTTTCCTATTCCAAATAAAACTGAACTAGGAAGTCTTATTTCTTCAGTAAAGCTTCCTATTCTCCAATCCCAATTCTTGGACCCTAATAAGCAGGTCAGTGCTTCTTGATTTGGGCTCGATTGAGAAAATCTAGACAAGAATCTACTCTCTGCTATCTTCGATTCTGCTCTATTCAACATTAGAACGACTAGCACTATTAACTACTAGAAATCAAAGAATCATAGAATAGTTTGGGTTAGAAGGGACCTTTAAAGGCCATCTAGTCTAACCTCCCCGCAATGAGCAGGGACATCTTCAACTAGATCAGGTTGCTCAGAGCCCCATCCAACCGGAATGTTTCCAGGGATGGGGCATCAACCACCTCTCTGGGCAACCTGGCCCAGTGTTTCACCACCCTCATTGTAAAAAGTTTCTTCCTTATATCTAGTCTAAGTTTTCCCTCTTTTAGTTTAAAGCCATTATCCCTTGTCCTATCGCAACAAGCTCTGGTAAAAAGTTTGTCCCCATCTTTCGTATAGGCCCCTTTTAAGTACTGAAAGGGTGCAATAAGTTCTCCCTGGAGCCTTCTCTTCTCCAAGCCAAACAACCCCAATTCTCTCAGCCTGTCCTCACAGGAGAGGTGCTCCAGCCCTCTGATCTTCTTTGTGGTCCTCCTCTGGACTCGTTCCATGTCTTCCTATGTTGGGGGTCCTAGAGCTGGACACAGTACTCCAGGTGGGGTCTCACCAGAGTGGAGTAGAGGGGCAGAATCACCTCCCTTGACCTGCTGGCCATGCTTCTTGTAATGCAGCCCAGGATGTGTCTGGCTTTCTGGGCTGAGAGTGCACATTGTCAGCTCATGTCCAGCTTTTCATCCATCAGCCCCCCAAGTCTTTCTCTGCAGGGCTGCTCTCAATCCCTTCATCCCCCAGCCCATACCGATACTGGAGGTTGACCTAACCCAGGTGCAGGACCCGGCACTTGACCTTGTTGAACCACATGGGGTTCACATGGTCCCACTTCTGGAGCTTGTCCAGGATCCTCCGGATGGCATCCCGTCCCTCAGGCATGTCAACTGCACCACATGGCTTGGTGTCTGTACCATTATCCAACTGGAAACAAGTTCCTGCTTACAATTGTTCATTCACTCCAGGTGAGTCAAACACGATATCATACAGGGGAAGAACTGGGTCCATCCACTGACCCATTAAAATAATTCAGCAACCACTGCTTTAATCCATATGTTTTCTGAGTGTTATCACATCTGTTTGTCCTAAGCAATTTCTTCCTAGCAAATAAAATGCATTAAAAATGGTGAAGTAATTATAACCTGATTGAATGCTAAAAAGATCAAATGAACAAGAAAATGTATGATTCAGCAGAATAATAGAAAATGCTAAGACAGTAATCTTACAGGAACAGAAAACATGAGAAAGCCCCAGACTAATTGGGGCTAGCCACCCTAGAAATATTTGTATACTGTCATACAGAGAGATTAAAGCCCTCTGATATATAGAGCACCTTCCTGGAAATGTCCAAATACCTTTGGATAATTTTTCTCTACCTGCTTCCTCTTATGAGGACGTTCAAAACATTTTAGGCTCTCTATCCACAAAGAAACTGCTTTCCCTAACACCTTCTGCACGCCTAGGACAACCATTTGAGAAGAATATCCCTTCCAATTATATGGTGGTTTTCACACTTTCATTCCTTCTATGTTTGAGTAAACACAAACACACTGGCAACTTTCTCAGATACCACTAGTAAATAAACAGACTATAGGTGGCACAAAAATGCCCTTTACGGTAAGAGCTATCAGATGTCAACTTCTTGGACAATACTTTTTATTTTTAGTTTTGTAAGAAGGAGGAAGAGGATGAAGTTTTATCAGTAACAAGCGGTAACTTTTCCACTGCCTGAAGTGGCTAGGCTATTACTCTTCTCTGAAAAATTTCACCACCACTTAGAACAAGCAGATTGACTCATCCACCAAGTTCCCCAATCTACTAACAGTGCTAAGTAAGTAAAATCCCTCCAGGCTTCCCCACCCCTGTGGGTAGATCAAAAGGTCATACACAAACACACATACACAAACAGTTACTGGAAAAAAGGACATTGCTGTTAGGCATTAGCATTGCTTTAGAAAACTGATTTACAGTGAAGTCATACTAGTCATTCTCAGAAAGATTTTGAGATTGTGTCAACACAAGTATTGTACTCTTCCCACTTTTCTACAAGACTTAGAACCACCACTGAAGAAAACTAAAAGCCTTCTCCATACCACCTACACAAGTAACAAGATGACAGATTTTGTGCATTTCTAGATTCGAACAATTATCCTTCTTCCTTATCTTCCACCAATATATTTCTTTCTTTGCACACTCCTCCCTTTCCAACATTTTCTTTGTCTTCTGCAGACGAAGCCAGTATGCACATACATTTGATGGGACCTTACAATAACACCACACCAAATTATCTAGCAACTGAGCCCCCAAGAGCAAGTACATGGCTACCGACATAAGCATATATGCTCTATTGTGAGAAACAAGCTGCTAAGTAGACACCAGCAACTTAACAATTGTTAAAGAGTTTTCACTGAGGTACTAAATATGGGTTGAATATTGACAATAATTTAATAAAAGCAAAAATAGTAACATACCGTAACTTAACGTAACATCTAATAACAGGTCTTATGCTAAAAGACAAACAGTAAAACTTTTATTTTAAGCTGGAAAGTTCTTTGAAAAGTATTTAAGTCTTCCACAGGAGATCCCTGCCTGGGACATTTTCAATTCCTACAGCAAATTCTTTAGACATGTGAATGCTAAGATTAGACATAAATTAAATGATACCTATGAAGGTTTATGATCCCTTGCTGTTTTAGTGGTCATTAGGATCACTTGACATAAATTTCTTAGTAACAGTCAAGAAAGAGTTATACCTATGAGTTTGTCATAATCCACGCCTTTAGCATTTGATGTCTGCACAGTCCAGGGGTCCACAAAATCCTCACCCTCTTCTTTAGTTGTACCATTGTTTATTAATACAAGATCTCTTGGAGGCAAGCCTGCCTGATAATCTTGCCCTGTTGTTGTTTTATATGACTGTTTTAATGATAATAGCATCCTCACTGCTGCATCAATTTCATCCTGAATAAAAGAAAAAAAAAACAAAACAAAAAACTGTTTGACTTTGACTCGACTTAAGATAGACAATTACATTAATGTCCCAACCCTTCAAAATCCTACACTTTGACTTGAATTGCATTATTCATAAACTCTAATCCTTTATTAACATGTTCGCGGCATCACTGTCAAAGGTAAAAGAAAGAGCAGGTGACCGTTTCCTAACCAGCAGAATTTAGAGCATCACCATTGCCAAGATATTTAAAGCACCTCTGTCTTGCTCTTTAATTTCTGCCCGAGGGAAAAAAAATGCTTGCCTACTTTCCAGAGGTATAACAAGCTTACCATTTCAAGCACAAATTTCTAAGATATATAAATATAATATAAATTATAATCTAATTTACTTCACAATGCATTTAGTGGGTCACCTTAAAATAATTTATTCATTACAATTCATCGACAGACTTGAAGACAAACTAGAACAAAAAGTTATTTACAACTTTCATTGTTATGACCTTTTTAATACAAAGCTATTGTAACATCTCATGCAAGCAATAGAAAGATCAACACTTTATTTGACACCTGGTTTTCAAGGCTTAGTCCCACAGACAATACACTAAGAGACCCCATATTAAACCTGAGCTGTCTTTGCCAACATAGTGATGACTGAATACGAAACTTGAAATTAACGGCAAATTACAAAATCACTTAAGAGAGACTAAGCAGGGGGTGTCAGTACAGTTACAGGAAGACATATTTAAGAGATTTAAATAAAGAATCTAAACCCAGGCCAGAAGACAAGTGATAAAACTTTCACTTGAAAACCCAATACCTTGGATCCCATCGTGTAGCACAGCAACTGGCTGAAGCAGACTTCTAAGCCTATGACTCTCTGTTCTTACTTCAGAAATAACAGCTTTGCTCTTGCTAACAACTACCTTGCTCCAGGTATGTCCACAGTTCACAAAATGGACATAAATAAATTTTGACAATTTTTTTTTTTAGACAATACAAAATAGATGTCAGAACAATCCTATCCTTCAGTGCTCTTACAGACAGACCTAACCTGAAAAAGGATGAGTTCAAAACATGAAATGGAAATACCTTTGGTGCTTTTCCTGCTTTCAGTGCTCTGACTTTCTCTCCTTGTTCAGTGACTCTTTCAAACAGCTGAAGCGGACTCAGAGTCAAATCACAGTTTGGACTATCAGCCATTTTGCCAGACTGCAACAGATCTGCTTATTTACAATTCAACTAAATTTAAAGTCTTCCAATTCTTCGGCTTGTAGATTCAAACAGCAGCAGCAAGGAGAACTGTAGGGCAAAAAATAGAGTGTTTTATTCTTTCACGTATATCTTGAAGATTAGATTAAGAGAATAAAAATATAAAAACTATATTGACCTCATACCTAATCCTATTCATATCAGATTGATAAAGGTGGGGACATTAACACAGCAAGCTTCAGTTTCATACAGAAATGGACTGAGAATGACAAGAGTACCAAATAAATTTAAAGATCACTCTTAATGTTGTTTGTTTATGTGTCTCATTTAACACTAGGATACCTTTTCAAAGTCAAACTCTTGACAAAAGTAATTAAATTTAGATATGATTCAGAGCATCTCAGAACAGTTGACAGAAGTTCTCCGATTCCTGATTAGTTAATGGTTTTTGTATTCCTTGATACCTTGTCAGATTCTGAATGACAATGACATTTTTATAACTATGTCATGAAATTTTGTCTTAATGTATGTAATATATTACTTCAGCCCAAAGAAATAAATACAGGAGAAAAGCTTCTTTACTGCTTTGCTCCACAAGTTACAAAACACACTGATGATTAGCGGGAAATGCTCCTTTCTAAAGAATCCTTGGGTAACCGAAAAATTTAGGCTGTATATTTAAGGCATTTTTTGTGTCTCAGCAGTATGTAGGAAAAATAACCCTTGGAGATGGCTTGTGATGATGAGATGGCCGAGAATAATAACACAACAGCCTTCCTATGTGCAACATATATCTTGATCACTGGAGCTTCCTAGAACAGAGTGTGCCTGTGCTTCCACAAATGGGTTTCTCTCCCAGGCTAACATCTCTGATGTATAGATTAACAAGAACATTACCTGAAAGCTTCTTAGCAGTCCATTTTTCTTTTAATTAATAGCAATTGAGACTGCAGAAAACTACAACTGCATAGCGTGCAGTACACTAACACAGTACAGAAAATTAAATAACACTGTTAAAATGCTAAGTAAGCATACAGTTTTTGGTATTAAATGCATTAAAATCAGTAAGGTTATTTTCACTCTACATCAGAAATATCTTAATCTTTGTTCCACCAGTTATAATCTAAAATGTGTTATAAATAAGCTCTGCTGTACTTATTTTTAACGGATACGTTGAATACCACTTGGTAATTTACAAGACAGGAAACTCCTGTAACACCGATTGCATTGGATTAACTTGTACTTTACTACATGTGCCTCCCATAAAGGTGACACAGCAATTCAGGCTACCCCAGTAATTTCTTTGTCTAATTTTTCTAAAATCACCTGTCATCTAAAAATAGACTTTTATTGATGTCCGAGAAACCTGGTGAATCTGTTATCAGCCTGACAGGAGTGAAAACTCATTTCAACTGCAAGGGCAAATTCCTTATTTTATGAAATCCGTATTTTCAAAAATTATTCATGCTCAGCAGCTCTATGTAGAAAATGATGAGGTCTTTAGAAGTATACATGCTCTGAATCAGTTTTTTGTAAAAATTCAAGGATCATGCTGTTTAAATATTCAGAACTGAGGATAATCAAGCATTAACTTGATATGAGAAAAGAATTTTAAAACCATTATGGTTCTGGTTATAGTCAGCTTGCCATATTTACACAGAGGAAAGTAAGTGTTAAAAGGGGGAAAGGAGGACACCATCTGTTGGAAAAATAACATTGTAAATGAAACTGCAACTATATCAAATCAATCCATTTGGGATGAACACACCACAATAGCAAGGTACACAGGGAAGCATATAGAGAATTATAAGGAATTTCATAAACCATGAGGCTGTTAAAATGAGATAACAGCGTAGATACTAATGGCAAAAGCGAACTGAGGGAAAAGCAAGTTTTCCGTAAAAACTACAATTGCAACTTGGCCAGGGTTGTGAAGTGCTGCCTCACAATCTGATGTGGTCGATTTATGCAATCACCTAAGCTGCTGTATAGCTTTTTCACTTGAGGAAAGTGATGCCATCTTAATTCATACACCGGTGCTTATTTGACATGCGCTGTATTCGGATGCGATAGTGCAACGCAATGCCTGTTGAAAGAGTAAATTAACTTCATACTGAGTTGCAAACAGCGGTGTGACAGAAAGACAGCATTCACCCTAAGCACGCTCTGTCATGCTGTACTCACGTCCATGAAGGATAAACTCTGTGCCCGTGTAAAGTCCTACTGATTTGCAAAGGAGAACGTCTTTCTGGAGAGACTCCCTAGCATATTATTGATCCATTGCTATGCACAGAGCATGAATAGATTGAGTTTACAAGATACATATGTAACTGAAATGAATCACAAAAGCTGTTAATAAAAAACATGTTCATTTAGCTCCCTCTTCCCAGAATTAAAAAAAGAAGAAACAAAAGCATATAATAGTTGTATTAGCTGTTCAGCAGTATTTCCAAGCCTTCTACAAAATAATCAGCCTAATCACAACCTTGGTTATATTTACATAATATATATTTAAACTGCCACTGTAAAAAGCCTTCACCTGCCTAGGAAACTTAAGAAGGTTGCTTTGGTAACTTGCTGGTTACCAAAGCATAGCTATCTTTAAGGCTTTGTTTGTCAGACAGGTGCAATATTCCCAGATTTCAGCTTCAGTTGAATACCCTGAGAAAGCTGAGAAGTGTGTACAGCTACTTGCTAATTTAATTTGCTTAGTCTATTAACACATACCATACTTCAATTGCATAACTGACTAAAAAAACAAAAACGCAAACTGACTAACATATTATCACTAATACTTAAGCTTTTAACCTAATTTTGATCCCTTCAAGCTTGATTATTTGCAGTATGACAGTGTTATCTTAAAGCTGTCATTTGAAGCATATAAAATAATTCTCTGATGTATTCCTACAATTTACTTATGATATTTTATTTCGATACTAGTGTTTTCCTCTTTTTCATGGGCACAAGATATTTAACTGGAAAATAAAGTCTGTAGAGTAAATTCATATTAGAAAATGTTTATGAATATTAACACACCCCCTTTCTGTAGGAATATGCCAGTTATATTTAGTGGGTTAAAATTTTACAAAATAGAAAAAGGTAAACAAGAATTATTCTTTAGTGTAGAACAAATTGTGAGTTGGTTTTTTTAACTTAATTCCCAAACATACATTCTTACTGATAGATTGCCTCCATTCAGAAGGGTTGAAATGTCACAGTTGAGACTAAGGATAGATACTGCAGAGTGGTAACACAGAAAGACTCTTTAAAAAGTTTGGAATGTTATGGATTTTAGCTGAGCAAAGAATCCCAAATGTAGGTGCATTCTCATTAAGAAGTAGGAAAAGTAATCTTGTCACTACAACAGGAGATGAAGTTATCATGATTATAGAATGCAGAAGATACTGACTGCTACCCAAAACTTATCTCTATTTACCTCAGTACCTGTCCTTATTTGCTGGTAGAATTCAAACCAGGAATTCAATAACATGGAACATAGGTCTTTATCTTTTGAAATTCATAAATGCAGTCGTAAACCCTTTAAAAGAAGGGTTTTCTGCATTCTGGATATTCTGCATTTTATCAGGATGTCTTTTTTTGCTTTCTTACTAGTGTTATGAAAACTAACAGTCCCAGACACATTAGATACCATATGTGAACAGATTTGGATGACAAAAGTGATACATGGGAACCTGAGAATGTACTACAAGGACATTTAGGCCGAGAATCTAAGATGAACTTAAAAGCCCCAGTTTCACAGGGTGAACCTGAAAGCCGAGAATTGTGTGCCTTTTCTATCTATGCAATACATGGTAACTTGCAATGGGTACTGCTCTTGTGACTGTTTCAGAATATTAAATCATCATGAGACAAAGCTCAAAAATAATCCTTGGCATAAGTATCAGAAAACAACTGCATTGTCCTCTCTTTCCAGCTGGATGGCAACCACAGATCTAAGATAATTTTCACTGTTTGCTATCTGATTTGGTAAATTAGAGACCTGAGAATTAAAGAACAGGGTTTCACATTATGTTGAGAAGAGCTCTTTCAGGACAAACATTGCATGAAGATATATCAAGACTTCCAAAGACAACAATAAGAGAGTCCCCAAAGAATTTTCATGAACTAATGAAAGAACGTGATTTTAAGTCTGACAGCATCTATGTTCCTGAAAACCGTTTTAACTCCTGGAAATAAAACAAAAAATGAAACCTGAGATTAAAGCAGGTACTATGCACACAGATGTCGTGTGAAACATGCCTTGAGAAGTGCTCCAACATAGGCTGTGTTTCATGGTAGACCTACCTTCCCAGTCATGATAATCATCAATTTCACAGAATCACAGAATCACCTAGGTTGGAAGGGACCTTTTAAGATCATCT
>JAOXJM010000041.1:10128845-10153515 GCA_026413425.1 Tringa solitaria
CCCTTGTCCTGTCATCTGTGACTTGGGAGAAGAGACCGACCCCTGCCTCTCTACAGCCTCCTTTTAGGTACTTGTAGAGAGCGATAAGGTCTCCCCTCAGTCTCCTCTTCCCCAGACTAAACAACCTCAGCTCCCTCAGCCTCTCCTCGTCAGACTTATTCTCCAGACCCCTCACCAGCTTTGCTGCCCTTCTCTGGACCTGATCCAGCACCTCAATGTCAATTTATCTATGAAAATACATTAAGAGTACACAAGACAATTCCCTGAGATGATAATATGGCCAGTCAACCACCCTCATTTGAAGAAAGTCCAATGTGAATCTTCACTATACTACAGCTGTTAGTAGATAAGCTCTTCTGCAGGAACAGTTATGCACAGAATTAGCCGGCAAATGAAGGTTTCCAGCGCTGGAGCCCTCAGACGCTCCCCTGCCACAGACCTGCCCGGGCACGGCAGAGGCACTCGCCAGCTCTGCTTTCGCTAGGACTTTCCCAGCGACCAGGACTCCCCCCTCCACCGTTCCTCAGGGAAAAGGGCTTTCTCTCCCGACGCCCTGGCGATGCAGAGGAGGAAAATATCCCTCATGAGCATCGACGTCTGGGAGAGGGAAGGATGGAGGGAGAGAGGGAGGGGAGGAATGTCCCCCGAAAGGACCCCCACGCTCCCCACCCGCCACAGAGGTGGCAATAACCGCCCGACCAACCCCTCTCCCGCCCGCCAGAATCTCTCACCGAGGCCTCATCCCCCCCAGTCCGGCCCTCACCCGCGCACCGAAACCCTGCCCAGCCAAATCCAGCTCACCTCAGCGCTCCCCTGTCACTGCCATTGCATCACCCCCCAACCGGCACGTCACTCAACATCTCCCGACTAGGAAACGCACACCCCCGGAACCATTATTTCCCCTGCCCTCCCTCCACTTACAGCCACCAGCCCAACGAAACGCCCTCCCCACGGCCCGCAGAGGCGGCATAAGAGCTCCGGTGCGCCAGGCTGCTGTCTGACCAGGCTCGGAGTGCCTGAGGGAGGGCGGTGACAGAGGGAACCATTTGAGTGTGTGTGTGTGGGGGGGACCTTGTTTGCACCCGGAGCCATTTTGAGGCTGCTGGGCCGGCTGGTGACTTCCGGGCTGGGCCGCCGGCGCGGCGGAGTGGAGTAGGTACTTGCGGGGCGCGGGGGGACGAAGCGGTGAGGGTGGTGGTAGTGGTCCCGTGAGTGGCCTTGGTGGCCAGGGGTGAGGGCCGAGTTCGCGTGTGGGAAGCGGCAACGGCTGCGGTGCCGGGGCGAGGGGGGAAGAAGCGGTCCTCGGTACCCGCTCCGCGCCCGAGAGCGCTCCCGGCCCCCGTGTGGGCACCGACGGGCCCTTGGCGGGCGTGTGGTGATCTGCCTTCAACCGTAATGCTCTTCGTGTGGTGATCTGTAATCTCTTTGCATTAACGGGCACGGGTAAATCACTCGTGTGGAGAGGAAAGAAAACCAGAAGTTCTGTGTGTTTCCCCGTTGGCTTGGTGCGTTGTGAACGGTACCGTTCATCGCTTCACAGTCTGGTTGTGGCATGTTCCCAACGAAGTACGTTTTGGGTGTTTTCCCCTGCGTTTTTTCTATAGTGAGCATGAGAAACTCGGGGGTGGTGTTGCTTTGAAACAGAAGTTGAATGGGAAGTCTTAAGATGGCAGAGATCCTTTGCTTTTACAAAAATCCTGAGGCTTACGGGTGATGTGTGTGATGGGATGGATTTGTGTTTGTTGACCACATTTCTTTCCAATATCCCATGGGAAACTTTTTTTTTAACCTGATGTGTGTAAAGCACTGTTTTGCACTTTCCTCTGAATCTCATATTTTTTTTTTATTTTTTTATTTTTTCTTGTTACAAGAAAGTAAAGTAACTTTGAAAGTCTAACCCCATTCGCTTGTGTATCTTTCTTTATAGCTTTCCACTAGAGGTCAGCTTCTTATTGCATTTGTCCTTTGAACATGGTGCATTTTGGCAGAGGCCTGTTTTCAGCACTGCAATACAAATAGTAACCACTTGTTGCAATTATTGAAGTGCAGTCCTTTAAAGTTACTGTTTATTTGATAAGAAGTTTCAGTTTGCAGCTCTAAATTTCAATTTACAGTTTTTTTTAATTGAATTGTTAGGTTTTTCTGAAACACTATCTCATCAATTTTTGCTTGACACTGTTTAAGTGAAATGCTGTTTTAATAAATTAATCTGTATGATTAAAAAAGAGAATTTTTCCTTGCTCTTAGTTGCTGTGGCTTATAGCTGTCCTAAATTTCAGATAAAGGTAAAATGTCCTCTAGAGGGAGATCTTGGTGCTTTTTTGTGCTAAAATGTTAGTCGCCTTGTTCCAGTTAAATGTCTCAATCACTTGTCTTGGAAAGTATCTGTGATGATGAATGTGAACGTCTTAATAGGAACCTGTTTTCTGGATCTGTAATTGGAGATTTCATTACAGAATACAGACCATGGCCTGTAGTGTAGGTTAAATGAAATGTGCTTGTTTTGATTCAAATAGCTCTAATTCTGAAGTTAAATGAGTAATCTTTACAAGTTCCAGTGTAGTACTCCTGCAGTAGTATTTGTAGGACCTACATTTGTGGCACTAATTCTGCAAATGCTTACGTAGATACCGACCTTCATACAGCATTCTCATTTTAATTATGATGCATTTGGGGGCAGCTTCTTCACTGACATAAACCAAGAATTTCAGCAGCTGCTCTGAAAGTGCTATGGGTTAAATCACTTCAGCATGATGAGTGCTAGCAGCTGGGCAAGGACAAAAAGCAGAGACAAAATGTCCCATTTAATTAGTCTTAGCAATTGAAGGATAGCAGTACTTTTTGACTGGAAACAGCAGTGGCTGAAAGATTATTTTTGCAGGAATGTCAGTTGTTTCAATATAGTTAACCCTATATTCCACACCCTCTCCAAATTTTTGGAAGAAGCCTGATGGGATTGTTGTGGTGGTGAGTTATTCAGCATTCATTCATTACATACTCAGTTACAATCTTAGCATGAGATTTCTGTCTCACAGACTCTTTGAAAAAGTTTATTCCACAGTAAACAAGGCATCTATGCTCTTATTTTTCTGTAAGTAAATGCAAACAGTGAATTCAGTGTAGCTTCTAGCATAAGCCAGTTCTGTAAAACTAAAGGCTGTTTGGAACTTGCTCTGTGGATATAGTTGGAAAATTTCCCCATGCTGCAAGACTGCTGAATGAGTCAAAAATATGCTTTTTTAGTTGCTAGTTGAACCCCTTCAAACTTCTTTCAAGTCATCTGTACCATTAAGAAATAGATATTAGACTGACTCCAAAATAGCTGTAGTATTTGTATTCTTATAAATGTACATACCAAACCACTTCATAATTAATTGCCCTCTTTTGTGTGTGTGTGTGAAGTGCTACTGCAAGTAAGGTTAAAGTCATTTGCAGTATTTATGTTGCAAGTTTGTTTTCCTTTTCCTAGTCATTTTCATTGTTTTGTGGTATGCAAATGCATCTCTGCAATGCATTAAAAATGTATGCCAAGTGCTTGGAGGCAAATGATGTTGCATAATTGAATGTGCAGATGTTTTATAATAAAGGAGTAAGTTCCATTAATAAGCAGGAGTAAAAGTTACAGGGTTTTTTGTTAAGAAAAGCATATTTATTTCCTGAAGTTACTCAAATTGTGGACTCTGTAATAAATTGTGTTCTGAATAATCAATTCTCTATTGTAGATCATCATTTTTGAGGATTCCAGCACTGAGGTTTCGAGATTCTGCTGTGTCTAGCCATAATGAGTTCATCACTGGTTGCTTATGATGATTCAGACTCTGAGACAGAAGCTGAAAAAACTGAAGTCCCCAATACTTCTAGCAGAGAAACAAGCTTTCCAAGTTCTTCTGTGAATCCTGTTCAGTACTTTGCACCTGGTAGTTTGGATACGAAATCTACATATGAAATGCATCCTACTGAGAACACTGATAGTTCTGGCACAAGCAGTGTTTGTGAAGATCCCCCCGAGCATTACGCACAGAATAATAGCTATGATTTGACATCTCCTTATTGTAGGAGAGCATACTCCGGCCGTACTGCTTTATCTATGTCCTACAAAAGCTATGAACACACATCGAGCTCTTCAACAAACTCTGGAAATGGCGTTTCCCAGAAGAGAATACATAAAGACAGTACTGCTGCCATAAAAGGAATTAGACCCTATATCCCTAAAAGACTGCGTCAAGAAAATTCCAGTATGCCTGAAAATAAACAATCTGATCAGAGAGATAGCTCAGATTGTGACGTTAAGCTGGGTGTATCAGGAGAGCAGACTTTGAGAAACACCTCTGAATTAATTAAGCCATATTTGGGATCCAAATATAAATTAACTGAAGTCCCCAAAAGCTTAGTATTTTACATGTCTAAACACAGCGGCCCGGTTAATGAAATCCAGTGGTGTCCTGTACGAGAACAAAGTCACTTGCTTCTCTCGGCTTCTATGGATAAAACAGTCAAGGTAATGTAAAGCAAGATGCTTTGTGGACCAGTCATCAAACTTAAAAAATACTGTATCGAATAATGATCTTCTGGGAATAACATCCTTGCTTGTGTGTATTTGACAGTTCCAAAGTATTTATGGAGGAGATGCTTTGCGTTACAAGACTCTATTATGAACTTGCAGCCTAATCCTTCACTGTACCTACAGTCAGTTATTTTGGAATGTAGGTGTGGGGGTTTTTTTTGTGTGTTAGACATGTCAGTGTTTTAGATCTTAACTTAAGAAGTTAGATTTCTACTAGGTCATCTCTCATAATCTGTATTAATATTAAGTTTTCATTATTTCCTACTTTTTAATGTCACAGTGGCCATAAACACTCTGGTTTGGATACAGGTTCTGCCTTAAGTCATCAAACAACTGACTTCCACCACTGGAATAGTATTTTGAGGAACTTTACCTTTCTGAAAGGCCAGAGTGATTACTGCTGGAGGAGGTATTGCAGGTCAGATGGATTTTTCATCTGAACTAGTGTGGCAGGTCCTGCATCCCAGAAGGATGTCCTGTCATGGTCTCAGGAGCCTTCCCACTTTAAGTTTGTTTCAAGGGTTATTTGCTCAGTACTTAAAGTGTGTTTTCCTTCTAGCTTTATTGAATTCGGCTTCAGTTCTTTGTTTGTAAATTTAGTCAGACCAATGAGTCTTACTTTTATATTAACAATAAAAATATTAACTATAAAAATATTTTATGTGTATGCTTTCCCAGATGTAGAGCTAATGCCACCTCTGGGTTAAAGTAATAGTCTTCCAGAGTGGGTTTGCACAGGAACAGAGTTTTGATCGGAGAACAGAGAAAGTGTCCTTTTGGTGGAAGGCATGCTTTGTTCTATCTAAGTATTTAATTTAGGGCTTTAAGTAAATCTTACTAAGTAAAGAGGCAAGAAGAACACCCTTTGTAACAGCATACTTCTAAAACCAAAGGAGAGGAGGGAAACTTGAATTCTGATTTCATATAGGAAAAAAATTCTTAAATTATCTTATTAAAATTAAGATTTATTTATTTATTTATTTTTAAGTCTTTTGCTGCTTAATTTGTAGTGGAGAATTCAGTTTTATTTAGTTTGGCTTTTCTGTGATTCTTCTTATCTTAGTTCTCTTTTTTTTCTCTTTCCTTTCCTCTTAACCCAAATTTGCCAGGGGCCCTGTGAAATATGTGCTGACTTTACATCTTTGAAGCAGTGGTGTTCTTGAATCTTGGACAGAGTTTTTGCTTTTTTTTCTCCTTAATGTCTCTTAAAGCAGTGGTGCTCACAGAAGAGAAAACCCCAGATCTATAGTACAAATAAAATTTACTCTTCTCAGTTGCTTGTCTTCTGGTCTCTTAAGTCACAATAACTTCACTGGTTCTGTAGCCAGAATAACCTATCAGACCATCAAAGTCTGAATACTTTGAACTGTGGGTAATTCCTCCTTCATCTTCTTTTCAAAGCTCTTTTAACATCTTTGTCTTAAAGATTAAGTGGAGGAAAAAAAAATCCCTTTGTTGTCTTTGCAAGTGTTCTTCACTATATTGAATAAGTTAAATCTTGGTTGTAGCTTGAATGACAGACTTAGAAGGAAAAGACCAAGATATGCAAAAAGTGGTGATGGATGTTTTTAGTAAGCAGCAATTTAAATTTGGATTGTATAAAATTATATTCACCTCTGACTTCAATGTGTCTGAATGTGACTTTTTGCCTTAAACTGTCACACCACACGCTTAATGTTTGTTTACTATTCCAGAGCCTCATTTTGCTGATGAATGAAATTATGAACGTGTTAAATTTGCTAAAACAATCCAAAATCTAAGCTGTTGTTGCAATGTAAAATAATTAAAAATTGGAAATAATAGCCTGTCTGTTTTGTTTTCTAAGCAGAAAGAAATATTAGTGGGTTATTTTTTTTTCTGTAGCAGTGTTACTACCTCTGATTGAAAGCAGTCTTTAAAATTAAAGCTGTTTTTTTAAGAAATCAAATTGCTTAGGTGACCCAAGCAATGTAAATAGAGTATGTTAATGTTGGCAACGCTTCAGAGCGTGCGACTCCAAAACATTAATAAAGTAATAATGCCAGTGTTACAAAGCATATTAAAACACACTTCCATATTTTGGAAGGTAGCCTGTAGAGAAATACCTATTAATGTTTTTATTTCATAATGAAATGGAAATCCATAGTGGTATGAGCAGCAGCATCTCAGGTCTGCACCTTCACACAAGCACCTCTCGGGCCAGTAGAGGGCACGGTTAGATCAAGTATTGACTTGATGGTATGAAACTAATTTCTCTAACTTTCTAGGGTCATGAGCCCATAAATCTTTAATGACTATGACAGCAGTAGTTTATCTTCTGGGGATTTTTTGGCTGTCTACTATTCCCTGAAGTTCTCCATTTTCTGATTAAAACAATTGATTCAAAATGCAGATGTAGATGCTATTTTTTTCCAATCCTTTACCTTTCCACAGCTTACCTTTGTTGTTGTTTTCTTCCAAAACACCTGCTTGGATTTGCTAGTTTAAATCCAGGCGGTTGAAGTGTATTCTCTTTAATGGGAATATGCAGACACTGAGGATGTTTCCACTATTTACTTTGAACATCTGATTTGGATAAAACTCAAAGCGCAGTTAGAAGCCTAAAATCCCTGTATGGTCAGAGACAGTAGGCAATCCAGAGCCTTAAAACTCTGTACGTTCAGTTAGTCATGTCAATAACTGGCTGAATATTCTTGTGTATAAATGTCTTGGATTCAGCCCCTACCTTCAGCCTCTGCATTAAGAAATCTTTTGAAGAGTCACATATTAGTGGAGATTTCTCAGAATTGAGATTTCTGGCTAAGCAAATCTGACTGACTGTGGTAGTTTAAATTATACTTAAATAAAACTATCTATAGTTGTATGCATTTTTTATAGTATTTAGTCAAAGAGTTTTGCATCTTTTATCTGTTCTTATGTGCTTCAGTATTTTCTTCTTAAATTTTTCATCACAAACTACGAATTTCACTTTATGGGAAAGGATTTTCTTTTTTTATTTTGGTGTGGAGAAGGAAGAAATACTTGGTTTAGCTATCTTAACCTAATTTCTTTATTCCTATCTAAACTACTATGACTAAATTGTCCGTATCTCCCAGGGATATATCTAAAATGTATACATAGAACTGATTATGTGGTTTTGTACTTCTAAAGTGTGTGTCCACTGCTTAAAACAGGGGAAAGGAACAGTCCTCCATTTGTGTTCTCCCAGATTAACCTGTACTGTACCTGATACTATCCTCTTTATGAATCAGTGTAAGTCATATTAAAATATTTACAAAAAATGAGTTGATGTTTTCAGTTTGTGTTGACTGAAGAGTAACCCAGTGTCAGGAAAGATCATCTGAAGCAGTTTGCGTATCTTGCAAATTTAGGAAGGAATAAAAGTATTTGTTTTTAGTTTTTTGTCTATGAGTGCATTTAAAAAAAAAAAACTAAACAGTTATCAAGTGGTACAGTTGGGAAAAAAAAATCAGTTATCAGCTCAGGGGTGTAATTTTCTAGAATAACATTTCTACCAGCAGATGGGCTCTTCAGTATCTGAGAAAGGGATGTTAACTAAACTCTTCCTTTAAAGACGGGAAGATTTTAATGTTTGCCTCCATGTTGTGTGTTGAAAAACCAAAATTAAAAGTTTATGCGTATGTTGCAAACCTTATAAGAAAACTTCATAGAGACCTGAAGGTAAGACAGAACCTCATATGGGAAGTGATACGTATTGCAGATTAATTACCCACAGTTCTTCAAATCAGGAGCATTAACAGAAGAATATTTGTAAGGAATGATAAAAAAAAAAGGTTAGGCTTTGGTAAGTCTTTTGCTCTCTATTTTCTTAGGATTTTGAGCTTCCCCTTTGGAAAGCCTAAGTAGCTGGAGAAAGGGGCAGGAAACCTGGTTCATGTTAGGGAAAGTACTGTTGGGAGCTCTTACTGTGGCAGTGCTCTTCTTCGCTATTACATTCTAACTGTGTTATCAGTGGCTTATATTTCTAGTTTAAGTATATATTTTAAGGATTGTGAAACATAATTGTCTGAACTGATTAAATATTTTCTTTGGATAATGTTTCTTCTCTACTTTCTCTTTCAATAGCTCCTGTAAATGAAATTTAGGCTACTACTGCCCTTTTTGGTTTTGCCTATTTAAACACCAAAATAGTGTTTGTGATTTTAAATCTCATCTAGTATTTTTTGCATAAATTTTGAGACTCAGCACTATTATTAAAAGTGCCTAGTTTCTGTAGCATGGGCATTTAACACTTTTTGAACATCAGACCTTGTTTAGGTATTTCTGGTTTAGAACCTCAAATATAGAAGCCAAAAATCGCAGGTTACCATTGAATACAGCTGTTTATCTCAGGCAGCAGAGTAGATAAAAAGTTGTTTCTTGAAGACATGTTTACCAATTGCAGAAACCACAGGACTGCATTCACATTGTTTGTGTCTTTCATTTGGAACACCTTGTAATTGCATAGAGTCACAGAGATGTAAACATTTTCACTAGTTAATTCTAGACTTAGCTTTTAATAATTGTTGATAGCTTCAAGCCTCCCATACTGTTATTCTGTATTTCCTATTTTGTCTTAAATTAACTCAAGGTAACATCTTTATATAATCATCTGTAAACTTTTAATTCCCTGTTCCTGGTTTTCTATTTAGAACATCACAGCAGGTATTCTGTTTGTTTCAAAGTATTTCTTAATTTTCAGCACTTTCACCCTCCAGTGATAAACAAGATCAAGACAAGTGTGTACTGTAATCCTTTAGTATGCAAAATGTATATTAATAGCACTTCGATGGGATAACTTGTAACTCATTCTTGGAAGTTTATCTTATGCGTTTTGTTCCCTACTTGCCTTGTTGAATTGTATCTTCATTTAGTCCCAGCTGAGCGCATACAAGGAAAGTAAAAGTTTTTAAAATTAGTTTAATAATGTCAGCCTGTTGGAACAGAGGTGTTGTCTACTTCTCCTGATTAAGAACACAAGAAGATCCATAGTGGTTCAGACCAAGGCTCTGTTTAGCCCAGTGGTTGGTCTTTAATAGGGTCCATAAGGAGATGCCTGGAGAAAAAGAACAAGTCAAAGTTTTAAAGTGCCCTTAAGTCCTCATCTGGTCTCTGCTTGTTTTCGGGTCAGGGGATTTCTGGACTACAAAGCAGTTCATCTTTGTAGCTTGCTACATCAAGAGATCTCTTCCAGATACTTCTACAATCTTATGATCATTGGATCTAGAGTGGCAAATTACTCATACTGGTCAAGTTTACTGTATGGATTTTGTTTCCTGGGGTGTATCAATACTACAAGAAATACCATTTATATTCATATTTTCAAAACCTTTTATTCTTTGGTGGATGTGTGTTCATCAGGAGTTAGATACCATCGTAGTATATTCCAGGAATTTGTTAGTCTTGATCCTGTTGTATCAGACCGAAAGCGACGGAACATGATGGCCTCCCTTCATCTGTATCAGGGGTGTAGCCCTGATGGGAGCAATGCAGATTCCCTAGATACTGCCATTACCCTGCTTCAGAGTAACAAACTCTGACATTTCTGTTTTCAACCATTCTGCACACAATTCATTTGAAATAGGCAGTGTTTCTTGTTGTTCTGTCACATGCATGTCTGCTTATGAAGGAATGAATTTAAGCTGCTGGCATATTTCCTATAAATTCAGGCGTAGCTGTCAGATGGCTATAGCCCCATCACTGCTAGGCTAGATTCAAACTCTTCACTAAGCACTATTAGGTGTCATGCTGCCCAAGTGTTGCAATTCTTAAATTCATTTTTAAAATCCAATTGTGGCAATGCTCCTTTAACTCTAGCTGATGCACAAGATGAGAATTTGGGGAGTCACCGTATTTAATACATATATTCCACTTTAATTGAAATGTTTTAAAAAAAATCTCTGATGTTAGTATACTTTTAATACTGTATTTTAAAAATAACAAGAAGTTCTCCCCATTGTCTTGGAAGTGGCAAAAAAACCGCTCATATTCTGGAGATTGTGTGCTGCTTACCTAGACGTGTGAACAAAGCATTGTCATTTTCTCCTTAAGAGGCTATTGTTGAAGAGGCTACTAAATAGGCTATTGTGAAATACTGGAGCTGACTTTTCTTTATGATGCCTTGTTCTGACCTTTTTTTCTTGTCTATTTAAAACTATGTGTATTTTTTTTCCAAGGACTTTAAGATTGCTGATTATGAAGATGGAAGTACACTTTGATAGATATATGCATAGTAATACCAATTTCCTGAGTGCTGGAAGGGCTTCTTTGTATACATTGATCTTTTTCTAACAAAATTATTTCATACATTTCAATGAGAAGTATTCTTCATAACGCCTTTTTTTTTTGTTTGTTTTTTTGTAATGTCATGCAGGAAGGAATGTGCTTGACCATCAATGAAAGTTCCTAACTGTGTTTATGCCTAGGTGATAATAGAGGTCAGGATGTAATAGCCAGCTCTCACTCATTTGTTCTGCAAAAGCCATTAACACAAGTCAGTAAAGAACAGTTCATGAGGGTGGTGGATTTTGGTCCCTTCATCTCAAAGGTATGTGTGGGTAAGGGTTGATCCGCACCCGGAATGTGAACACCTAGATACGTTTAGAGATCATTGTTACACAGAGATGTATTTTTTTAATTATTTTCTAGTTTCCAGCAATGCTGTTGTCAAGGAAACAGAAATCCTTGTAATGCCTTTGTTCACTTTCTCAGAATCCACAGCTGGAGATGACTTGTATAGTTTTTATTATTTCTTAGTAGTTGACACACTCTTGTGCCTCAAAGGATTTTTTGAAAGGAGTTTGTTTCTTTGAGTATAAATAGCACCATCCTGATCTCTACACTGTTTGATAGACCATTGTTTTTTTTTCCTCCTTCACTAAAAAGAACTAAATTCAGTGCTACTTTCGATTAGAATTTATCCTAACACTTGTGTGAAAACTGACATTTAAAAAAAAAAACAAACACCAAAGGAGGGGAGGGGCCAAAGCCATGGTGAACCTGTCAGCTGCTGGATTAGATTTTCAGTTCTGTGAGGGCGTTAGTTTTTCTTTACACTTGGAAATGTCTCCTCAATTAGGATCCCCTTAAAGAATTTTAGAGTAGTACAGCAAGTGGTCTTGCAAAGCAATTTTAACTGCTTTATGGCCATTTTAGAGGATGTGGGTATGGGAGAGAAGACAGATTTCATGGCACAGCTAATACGCTTGTGTTTCCCTCAAAATTGGGAATTATTTAAAGAAAAATACAGAAAAGAAAGTCAGAAGATTAAATTCCTCCAATAGCAGTAGAGTTAATGGAGCCTGGCTGTGCGTTGAGGCTGGCTGGCTGTAGATCCTCTTGAATTTTTCTTTCAGGGCTTCTGCAGTGCCTTTCCTTTTTATTTAGCTGCTTAGCTTGATCAAATCTTGAGGGGAAAATACTGAGACCTATGTGAAATTTGATTTATATTGACCAATAGGTGCAGAGTGGCCACCAGTGAGATGCACAGGGTGTGTGGCTGTTTTCACAGTGTTATTTCACAAACCTTTCTTTCTGCAGAAATCCTAAATGATGGAGGGTAACTTTTGGATATCCTTAACAATGACGTGTAAGAAAGGATTCTGTTTCCTCATGTAACCTAAAAAGAATTGTGGTTATTTGTGTCATTACTTACAGAAATATCAGGAATATTATTTATCTGACTTTTTTCTTAGAAACCCATCTGTCCCAAATGGCTGAGTTTTGCACATCTTTTTTACTGAGAACTGTACCAGCTGTTCACCAAGTGTCTCTTAAGCAGTAGAGAAATAAGCAACCTTGTCCTCCCTCCCAGTATAGCCAGCCTACTGGGAAGAAAAAGTCAGGGCTAGAGACGTCAATGAAGTAGTTTCTCTAATGAAGCTTAACTGATAATGTCATAAATTAAGCCCTGCAAATATGCATGGGATCTCTGTGGGCAGCTGCTGTGGAGTTGAATGTTACCGAGATGGGAGAAATGTCTGGTGGTATTATTCCCCTCCTGGATGCTTCAGTCAGATTGCTGGTGAAAACGTCAAGATTTTGGTGCTCAGAAAAATATGGAACTATAGTAGTTTTTAGTTCTGAAGTTCCTGTCATACGTTGTGGGAGTATCTCAATTTATTTAACAGTTGAGAAATTCTGAATATTTTTGCTGTTTAGGAATATAAATAACACCAGTCTCACTTTGCATCTTTTCTAGAAGTCTAGCTTTATAGATGCACATGCTGCTGTGTATTAAAAAAAAAATCTGCTAACAAAGCTACAAGATATCTTATGACTTAGATTCCTTACCTCTCTTGGTCTGTCGATGTTGTCAAGGAAACATGTTTTTGAGAAGCTTTGCTCTACTTTTTTAGGTTCTGTAGAGAGATTACTTGTGTAGGATTTATCCTGCATCAGGAGTAGAAACAATTTGCCTGAAGTTTCTATTCTTTTCAGTATGTTCATGTCCTTGCTTTATTTTAAGTCGGTTTTATTTTTAACGTGTAAAATAGCTTCATCTTTAAGGTCATAATATCAGTAAATGTACCAAAGATTGCTGACATTTGATCTTTAGGTGAAGCCTGCTAAAAAGAACTTTAGTGACATTTTGCTATATAGTTATGCTATAAAGACAACTGTTAGTTATAGAATCCTTTTAATTTAAAGGGGAAAGAATCATTAATAAACCCCTCGTTCTTTAGAGAAGTTGCTTCACTACTATGGAACTAATGGCTTAACGTTCTTTATCATACATATCATGTTTCATTGCAGTAATCCTTCCTCTTCAAAGAAAAAGTGTTTTGTGGCTGGTTTGGAACTGCCTTTGATTTGTCTCCCAGTTCATTCGTGCTGGCTGACCGGCTGGTTAGGCTACTGCGACTGAGCTTTACTGACAATGTGCTTGTGGGGGCTTTTTATCTATTTAATTATTTTAAAACTTAAATAAAACAGCTGATGTTCTCCTAGGACACATCTGAAAAAAGCAGTTATAGAAAATTCTACCTTTCTCAAATGTTTTAGTGGGTTAATGGATCAAAGATACTGGGCAAGACAGGTAATAAAGACTGCACATGCTTCTATGTTGTGCTTGTGCTGACTGTGTAACACCTCGCTTTCTGAAGTCAGCTTTTGGAATTCATCCTTTTCTCTAGTCATCTTGTCTTTTTCTAGATTATACTTTCCTCATTAAAAGAATTTTCCTCATTCTGAGCATTGTGACTAGTGGCTGGAATTGTATATTGTTATATACACAATATACAGGAACACAGCTGGTTCTCTATGGAAAGGATGGCTATTGTGAATGCAGGTGGTTAGGGCTGACATAGTCTTTATAAACATGTTAAAGCTAGCACTATGTTAACAATGCAAAAGAAATTAAAATTAATTAGGTAGTTCAATCTTACTCTGCTTGCTAGTATTGAAATAGTACTAGTTATGAATGTCCTCATCGCAAGCAAAACACATTGCTGCTTGACATAATTAATAGTTTATTTTCATAATTAAATACCTAGTTCTGCTCATGTTTAAAACTGGGTTATGTCACTGAAATCAGTGGGTTTAGGATTGCATCTATATTTTCCATAGCCAAGGATTTTTCATCTCTTTTTTTTCTTTTCCTTTTTTTTTCTTTCTTTTTTTCTCCCCAGTTGCTAAAGTTGTCAATAGCCTTGGGAACAATAAGCAGTATATTTTTTAGTTGAAAGAATGAAAAGCTGTAAAGAAAATGTTACTTGCCCCGGCTTACTGATAGATGAATGCAGGATTCTTTAAAGCTCAGGTTTTCACTTAGCTGTTCTAAATCACTGTGTGCTGCCCCTCCGAGTTAGATAATACTTCAGTCTCCTTCTTAATATAAGAAAGCCAACTGGTTAATAATGGGAATAGGACAGAATTTGCCTGTAAACTTGGATGAGGTTATTTCTTACAGGTGGAAATTTGTCCTGAAGTGCAACAGTTCACCATTATCTTTAGGGCTGTGGCAGCAACGTGTTTTCTGTGCTTGGTGCAGAAATGCTGCCAGCCCTGCTCCTGGTGACAGTGTCCCTGCCTGCCTTGTGCCGATGGCTGGGTCAGGGGAGCTTGTCCGTACCTGTTGTCCCTGCTGGGTCAAGTTCTCCTGGTAGATAATGTGCAAGAATGAGACAGCTTAAATGGCTCCTTTTATTTTGTTGCATTTATGCTTATTTGTTATATTGACTGTAATAACAGAAGAGATGGTTATCTGATTTTATATATGTACGTATATCAATGTAAAGCTGTAAAGCACAAGAGGCGTTAGCTGATTGACAATTTTCATAGAACCATAAATGGGTTGGGTTGGAAGGGACCTTTCAAGGTCATCTAGTCCAACCCACCTGCAGTAAGCAGGGACATTAGCTAGATCAGGTTGTTCAGAGCCTCATCAAGGCTGACCTTCAATGATGGTGCTTCCACCACCTCTCTGAGCAACCTGTTCCAGTGTCTCACCAACCAGAGTGTAAACAACTTCTTCCGAATGTCTAATCTAAATCTACCCTACTCAAGTTTAAAACCATTGCCCCTCATCCTGTCGCTACATGCCCATTGCCTCCCCAGCTTTCTTTTAGCCTGCCTTTTTATATTAAAAAAAAAATATGATATTGAAGTACAGTACAAATAGGTATGTTTCGAATTTTGATAGCCACTGGTTACCTGAAGTTTAAGTAAAAAAAGACCCCAAACATCGAAAAATAGTTGGTCAGTGTTGGTTTTCTCCCTCTTCAGAAATAAGCTGTAGGTCAACAGCAAATAGATAAGCAGTGTTTCAGAAGCTGTAGCAAGAACAGTTGCTAAGACTGCATGGACGTTCTGAATAGAACAGCATTTCTTACTCTAGTAGTGGATGTTCAAAATCCATGGGATGTGTTGTTCTGAACGTATCTCTCCAGTCCTTAGTTACCTGTGGGAGGTGAGGACTATTGAGACAATTTGCCTCGGGAGTGCTGTAAGCCTGAAATTGAGATGTTTCAGACTTATGAGGAATCCTCACTTTTTAATAGAGCATAAATGTATGTGATCTTGGGGACTTGATTGATGCTAATGAACATGATACATAAAGGTGAAGGGAAAATCAGATTATTTAATAAATGGCTATAGTAATTCAGCTAATTATCTCCTGGGGAGTTGTAATACATTTGAAGTTCTTCTTCTTTGCCTGCTGGTAAGATATTGATTACTTAAGTGTTTTTTGGACATGAATACTAAGTACTAGTAACCGCTACTGTGATTGTGCTTTTAGGTGGTCTGAACACATTTATATCATTCTTAACACACTACTATTACACTGAGAAGTCAATGAGAAACTGCCAAATTTACAACTTCTTCTCTCATATAGGTTCAGCAGTAGAAAATTTAGTGTTTTTAAAGTAATTCTTAATAGCTACCTGTCATTATATATTGGTTTCTCTTGACTTACTTGAATGTGTGTGTCAAACTGCTCTGCTTTAAGCGTGTCATCCAAAATATACCTAATGTCTAATTTATCTGAAGTAAATTTTTGTGCATTCTTTTTTCTCAAGCCAAAATTATAGTAAATGTAGTGTAAAGCTGAGGTGGGGATATAAGTATCTTTGCCTTACTTGGTTTAGCTTTCTGCTAAAGTAATTTTATGAGTTTTCATATTGTACAGCAAACCATAGCTTAAATCACTAACTGATTTATAAGTATATTGTAACTTTTCATTTTTTTTACATTTTCCAGGAACTTACCATTTGAGGTACATCCACAGGGTTAGCCATATTACAGTGATTAGTCAGAAAACACTTAAAGGTTAACTGCAAAATAGGTGGAAATTCTTCCCTTTATTTTGGTGTGTGTATGTGAATTTACTTCTCTTGCACTGTCTGCCCAGCATGAATGTACACTTGCTGTTTTGGAGGTAGAAAAAAACTAGTCATGTCCCTAACTTTTAGCCAGCTGAAGATGTGGTCTGTCTGAGCATCTTCCTTAGAGTCAACGGTTTATGGAGAATTTGCGATTTGCCTCAGACATGATTATACCAGAATCTTTTTGCACAATGAAGAACACACTACATTAAAAGATGGCCATCAATGGCAGAAACACTTGGTTGTTTTGGATACATACAGTCGCTGATAAACAATGATTTTAAATATCCTTTACTGTGCACATACACTTATTTTCAAATTGCCTTTTTTTTGTGAGGTTTGCTTGTGATGTAAAGGCTGCCTGTCTTCAGAGTGAAAAATAATTTTTTTAATAGGTGATTCTCTTTTTTTTTTTCTTTGTTTATTTTGTCCTTCCTTTGTCAGCTTGCCTTATTATTCAGCAGTTAGTAAGCCTACATCTTTTGCAGATAGTGGGAATTTCGCTATAAAAAGATTGATTAGTATACATGTCTAGAATATCAGATGAAGTCTCTGATCTCATGAATCTTACTGTTTGGTCTTATTTGCATCAACTATTCTTGTAACTCTAATTTGATATTTTGGCTGAGACTTTCTGATGTTTCATTTGGACTGCCTAATACATAAGGTGTTAAATTCTAGGCTCCTTTAGTGCAGTAATTCAGAGAATACTTCATTTGGATTTTAAAATGTCTTGAGAAAATAACGTGTAATCTACATGTTGGTGAGTTATGATGGTCTAATGCCATCAGAATGTCTCTGTAGAGTAGATGAATTCAGTTGAAAAAGATGTCTTAAATGTTGCTTTCCTCTTAATTTGCTGCAAATTCAGTGATGAACATCAGAAACATACACATTTATTCCCCTGAAATGTCAAGAGGCATTATCTTGTCATACTTCCACAGTAGTAGGAGAACAATGCTAACAACATAGTTTTGATTCTTATTTATCCCTTCTATTCCCTGGTTGTATTGTTCCACAAAGCAGTACCCCTTGGAGAGTGCCCAGCTCCTCTGGGGATGTTAAAATCTGCCATAGCTTTGAGAACATGGACCATAGCCATTGACTTTCAACTAATGCCTCTTTGGAAGACCTGGCTTGTGGTAGGGCTAACCTTTTCCATTGGGTTAAAGTTAGTGTAATGTAACCTCCCACCATCCATTTTATTCTGCTGACCAATTTATATGGGAACAGAAGTAGCTTTCCAAAAGTGACTATTGCTGAATTTTGACTGTAAGAAAGTGTTTCTACAGTATTTTTGGTGTTCTTGCACAGAAAAAAGAGAGGGACAAGAAAGATCTATACTAAATTTTACTCCTCCACTGTATTTCTTTTTTTGGATAAGCCCAAGCAGGTTGTTTTTTTTTCTGAAACATGCCTTGAGTACTTGTTGGAGAACTACAGTTGTGATTTTATTGACTAGTTTGGTTGAAGATCATTTTTATCTGAACCTGTGTCTTGAGTTGGAGTGCAGCAACATGGACTTATTTCTCACTGTTGTTCATATCCAGAGATTTTATAAACATTTTTGTCTTGCTTTCTCAGTCCATTTACAGCTTAAGATAACAGATATTGGAGGAGGTAGGTAGCATGTAGATCTCTTGAAGTTCTTCCCAAAGTTGGAATTGGGAGTCTGAGATGTATGTGCTCTTTGGGGTCAGGTACTCTCCTTTCGCTGATGAGAAAAGGACCAAGGGTTTCTTGGAGGGTGACATCCTCCTGAGCAAAGTCCAGCTGGCTCCTGTTCTAGGCGGGGGGGGGGGCGGTTAATGACCTGCAGCATGGAGTGTCTCATACCCTTCTCTGTTCTTGGGGCAGTCAGCATTGCCAGGGCTTGTGAGGCACCTTTGAAGCAGAACACTAAATGCACACTTACACAACAAGGCAGCAGCAGGAACTGTCTTTTAGACAAGGTCAGGAGTTTCTTGGCATTACACGCTTTTTCAGAACATTTGATTTTTCTTTTTTTAGAAAGATTTCACCTCATTTTCTCTCCAAACATAATTCTTGACAAAACTCAGGAGAGGCTCTTTGGGTGTAGAGTAAAACTGCTAGTCAAGCTGGGTTGGGAGATAAAGACCAGTGGGACATCCTTATAACATACCATTATTCACTGTTATGTTTACTGATTAAAAATCCTCTGTGTCAAATAATTGGAAAGCAACAGAGTAAGCTTAATATTTTGTAGCTTAGAATGTTGCCTATATGTTTCTTCTCCATCTTGGAGCACATTATTCATTATTCTAGTGGAAAGAGGCTTTCTTTACTCTTAGAAGAATAAAGGATAAAATACCAATGCATGACTGTTTTGACACCCTGTTCTTGGGGTCAGTTTTTCCCTATTTTAGGGTTTATTTCTCCAGGAAGCCTTGATCAAGACCAGGGTAAGTGTTGATGATCAAAGCCTCCTTCCTTCTCTGAAGACAAAAATGGTTATACCGTTTTTCCCTAACAGAATCATGTCTGTATTTTCTGATTTTTCACATTTTTGCATTACGCACTGTATTTCATGCCTGTAATTCGGTTGAATTTTTCTTTTTGTAATGAATTTGACTTAGCTGTAAACAAGATGGAAGAAAATACAGAACCTCATGTGGATGGTGTCCTTAGTACACACCTTAGTAGTGGTACCCTGGTTTGATGATGAATAGTTTAAAACAAATATCCCTTGTGTCAGTCTTGTGATCCTGAGTTCAATTAAGGAAGCTCAGTCATTTTTGTTCTGGTTTCCATCTGATGGTGTGAGGGATTTATTTTTAACTGTCTTTTCTGAGAAAACAATCAGAATTGGTGTTTTGTTGGTTCGTTTTTTTTTCTTAACTTTTGCCTGAATGAGAGTTTCTTAACAAAAGCCATGTACTTGCATTTGAACACATATCCCTGTATTAGGAGGTAAGCAAAGGTATCCAATTTTCCTGAGCAACAAAATACTTGATTACAGGTCTAATGATAGTTTAAGAGGTGTTTTCAGATGTGCTGAAATCAAGGACTTGAAGCAGATGAACTTAATTATCTTTGTGAATATTCACAATCACATTATGTGCTTTAAATGTCACATTTGGAAATAGTGCCTCATTGCTAGTTAATTAACAATAATTACTCAAGGTAGTACTTATGTTTCTAGAATTTCTTACCCACTGTGAAAAATGTACTTTGCTTCTAAAGGTTTAGCAGTATAAAACACAGATGTTACTTAACTCATTCTTGAAGTGTTACTGTTGCTTAGACCCTCTGTACTTTTTACTTCTAGTGTTGCTGCATGGAGAATCAGTTATTCCATTCCATTTGCTCCGCTACGTCTGGGCAGTGTACACCTGAACAGTGAACACCTGAACCATGCCGTACACTATACTTTTTTCTTTTTAAAAAAAGTGAGGGGTTGATGGTTGTTTTTTTTTTTTTTTTTAACAGAATAAGGAGAGAAAAGCAGTAACAAATTCCACTGGCAGTCTAGATCCATCATGAGGTGTTACCAAGGTGTGTTGACATCTTCAGCTAAAGAAATACGGCTTATGATAATACCAGAAGGGTTTTTTCAGTCACAGCAACTATGGTCAGTGTGTTTTCCTCTCTGCAAGGATGGCTTTTCTTGACAAAGAGCATTATACAACCCAAGATAGCTTACACTGCAATCAGAAAAAACCCTCATAGATGCTAGAAAATCCTCCCTATGTTCTAGTTTCCAGTTTCCTTCTTCCATCGCTCTTCTCTGCCTTTCCTGTAGGAACTTAATTGAAATGTCAAAGGATTCCCTTCAAGTTTTTTCCCTTAAAAAAGAAATCTTTCTTCAACAATGATAGTCTTCTTGTTTGCATCTGCCCACTACATGTGCTTGTGTGTGTGTATATATTAAAATATATATATATTTTTTAATGTATATAATGAGCTTTAACAGAAAACCTCTATTGTCAGCTAGTTGTACTTACAGACTGGATATTCTCTGCCTGCACACTTCATTCACCTGTGTGAATGAGGTGTCCGTTGAAATCCTTGTAATAACATGTAACTAATATTTCATAATAATCTTTTTCTGTAAAGTACATTAAATGCTTTGTTGTAAAGTTTTTAATTTGTGACAGCACTTCAACATCCTAAACAGATGTTTTAATTCTCAGACATCAATTTAAAGCTAATTCAGAGAACAGCAAGAAAAGCTACTAAATTTTAGAAACAGTCGTGAAGATTAATTAAACTAATTATCTATGCTTTGCATAGTGGGAGTGCAGTGGGAGTGGAGATAACTGCAGGTACATGAAAGCATAACCAAGGAAGTGATGAATATTGTTTGGAGTGGTAAAAGTATTTTAGTGATGGCAACACAGATGGAGAAGCAGCTGAGTGATAGGAAGCCAAAATAATAAATGAATGCGATTATGGAAGGGGCTCCAATGTGTTATGTGAAAATAGTGTTGGAAATGGTAAGCACTTCATTAGGGAGACTTCCCAACAGTAATTTTTCAGTTGTAGAATGACTTGGGGGGGGGGGGGAAGCTTTTCATGGCTACCAGGTTTTGTTTTTAAGTATTTGGAGAACATCATAGACCCATTCTAACTGAGAGGTAATGTTCTGAACGTCAAAAGCTTTCACCCATATGTCTGCTATGTCAAATGGGTTGAAGCAAAATGACACTTATTGCGTATTTTTTTTTCCCCACCGTTATATATGAAGGACTCTCTTCTTTGTAAGGACTGATGAGAAATCTGCTTTTGGGTATCTCAGTACAGAGCCTTGTTTATTAAAAAGCTTGATATGCAGCTGCTGACATTATGATTGTTTATTTTAGAAATTATTCATTTTTATGTGCTGAAATAGGAATTAAATATGCCTGAAAAACATGTTCAAAACTGGTCACTAATCTCCTTAAATTTTTGTTAAGATGCAGAAGCTGTAATGCTACTAGACTTTTCAAGTAACCCAAACCCAAAATATTTACATTAGCTTTTCATTTTTAAATCATTCATTCAGTAGTTCTATGCTGATAGTGAAGTACTTACAGTGGTGATGTGACAGCTTCTCTAGGTGTGTCATACAGCAGTGAGAAATGCTGAACCAAATTCTACTCGATGAGAGGTTGTATTACAGTCGTGCCAAGAAGTTGAGCACCCTGGGACATACGGTGGAAGCTACCTTGGGTTGATGAGCATATTTCAGTGCTGCCAGCTTGGGGGTTAGAAGCTGCAGAGCAGGGTTGGGGTGATGCCCTCATGAGCGAGGTAGTCCTTCCTCTGGGGTGGGGGTAACAGTGGGATGTCTCATGGTACCGCTGCACTCATGTGATGATTGTGTAGGTTGGCACTACAGAAATGTAGTCAGAGGCAGCCCATACTGATAGAATAAAATGATTATGCATTCTTGCTTGCTAAAATGAAGTGTGTACATCAGGTTTAGAAAAAAAAAGTCTGTGGGAAGTGCAGTAGTGTATAATCTTACAAATATCTAAATATTACATTTGCTTATATACTTAAAAATAACTGGGTCCTATGTAAATGCCAGGCAATGTTTGTAAGTATCATTATGATCATATCTGCTCCTTGATAACTCTACATTGCCATTGCTTCATGGTTTCATGTCAACGTCCAAAAAGGAGAAAGCTAGTTTTTAACCTGGTTCTAGATTTTTAGTATGGAGTATGATTTTCACTTTCAGCTTCAAAGGCATGCCCTTATATCAGCTGTAAAATGAAAGTTAGTAATACTGTCTCTTTAATATGACAAAACCACAGTAATTATGCAGGCTTTTAATTATTTTCTAAGCTGTTACTATAGAGTAATATAGTAGATTCTTTTAAACTTGTACAATTCTGAATATTTGTAGATGCTTTCACTCCCACTTTTATAGCAGGACTTCTCACTTGAGCTGTACTAATAGTTTAAATTTAAAAAAAAATAGTTACATCTGGCAAATAGCTTTGAAAACATTTGAACTACAGTAATAATAATCCCTCTTTAAAGCACGGCTTCTTGTATCTTAAATTGCTGCCATTTTTCTCACCGTATGATAGCCAGGTAAGGTAAATACACAATTTTCAGATGCTTATCAGCTTAAGGAAAAAAACCTCATGTGTGTTTTTAAAATTAACTGAGGCTGTGTTTAATATTGTTGAGTCTATTATTAAAGTAAACAGCCATCTAAGGTATTAATAAAGAAAAGGCTATTTGACGCAGACTGTTCTGTTTTGTATTGTTGAAAAATATAGTCAAAGATCTGTTGTTCAAGTGTCAGGTTGGCTGTGTCACTGTGTTACATTATAGGAATGCAAGCCAACACAGAAACCCCTCTCTGCTGATTAGATGTACATTAGGTTTGCAAATGACGTACCAATGCCCTTTGGGATAAAGGCCTTCATGAAATCATTGTCAATAACTTACTGTTGGGTTGACTTATGTAATAGGTTGTTCTTCAAGATTTCGCAGGAGAGAGATTAAATGTTATAAAGTCTGAAGTACAGAAACTCCGTAGGGCAATCTAAATGATGTTATAGGAAGCAAACTATATTACAAAAAGGAATATTAAACATATTTGCAATCTTCTGTTATTTGTCATATGAGTACCAGGCCCCTTTCTGTCTAATGGATTGCATAGATATGCAAAGGAGAAATAACAAAAGCTAATCAGTTTTGTTTTATGTAAAGCTGTTAATATGTAGATACTTGAGTTCCCTCAAAAAAAATATAATCTGAGTATTCTAATGATGCATGTTGACGTTGTGTAAATTGCTTTGAGAAGAGGAGCTGCTGTAATCACTTCACTTGAAAAGTGAATATACTTAAAAAGAAAATAGGATGACACAGCTAATGTAGTACATCTGCACTAAAATTACTGTGAATTAGTCAAGTCCCAGTTAACCTGAGACAGTTGGTGTAAAGCTGGTGGGGGCTTTACCAACTGGGAAAACAAAGTAAAATTGTACCCCTTTCTTTAGCGTAGAGACACATGGACGTGAAAAGCAGGAATCAGTGCAATGGCCTGAGCACACTGGAGATAAATGTGAAAGTGAAATAAATAGTGTGTGGCATGGGGGAGGCTGGAAGGGAAGGTGAGACTTCTGTCGGTCACAGTAAGCTTCTGGGCATCTTACCAGCCCTGCAGCTGTGCAGTCCCCACCAGTGGGCCTGGGAATGAAGGAATAATTATGGTGATGGCCGCAGTGGGTGAAGAAAACTGAGTTGTGGTCTGTGTTTGGTGGGAGACTGCAAAAAAAAAAAAATCTTAAAAAAATTAAAAATGGACAAGTTCTTTTACAACTGACTTGTTTCCTAGATAGACACTGCAGAGCGGGATTGTCTCTACTACACTGAAAAGTCAGGAATGTGCTGAGGGAATACCTTTGGTGTGCACTGCTGCACACATTAATGAAAACCTGGGCTCTGTGAAAGTTATCCATCCCCATCTGTGGTGCCAACTGTTAGCTTTGAGTCAGCAGATCTTCTAGGAGGCACTGAATATCCTGGGAGCCAAATGTGAACCTTTGAGAAATCCCAAGGTCTTTGGGACATCTGCCACCTTCACTCCCAAATACTAGAGGCAGTCCTTGTGAGTGGCCAGGATACACATCCCTAATGTAGTAGTCACTTGCATCTCTCCAAGTTATTAATTCTGTGATGCTCTTCAGCTTCCAGGATTTAACAGTATTTTTCACAGACTTCATTCTGGATAAAATCTGCCTTTGGCCATCCAGTGGAGACACACCTGAGCAGGAGTTCCTGCAGTAGAGAAATTTGGACTTTGTGCCGATCTCCTTAAGAGGAATCATCAGTGAGGATTACAGAAGACAGCTTTGTGCTCAGAGTTGTTGTCTAGAGGCGCTTTAATTGATACAGGAAGTACACACCTTCACATGCAGCTATTCAATGTGTGTGTTAGAAGGCATAATATTCACTTAGCAGCTTGTTCTAGGGGATGCAGGAGAACAAACCTTGTACCAGAAACCTTTGTCACTTGACCCATAAACTTCATCTATGTTTTCCCCATTAATTTCCCCAGTTCTTAGAGATATGTAAAAATCATAATAGCTCAGTAATGGTACAAACAATTGTTATAAACCAAGATAATTTCCATAAGAAAAATAGGAAAGACTCTCAGTCTGGGTGACCCTGGTATACCTTGAACAAGTGGAGACTCCTATATTGTACATCCATCCTGCTAGGACAAGAGGTAATGGCCTTAAGTTGCTCCAGGGGAGGTTCAGATTGGATATTAGGAAAAAATTTTACACTGAAAGGGTTATTAAGCATTGGAATGGGCTGCCCAGGGAAGTGGTTG
>JAOXJM010000041.1:10158208-10176797 GCA_026413425.1 Tringa solitaria
ACTCTTTCCTAATGTTCAGTTTAAACCTACCCTGTTTCAGCTTGAAACCATTCCCAACAATGATGTATATAGTGAATTGATTTGCCATCCAAGAGGGGAATTTCTCATGATACCTTAATAGCAATACCTGAAATTCAGGTGATGTGTGACTCAGAAGCTAAGTGGCATGAAGAAGTAGATTATTATATATCCAGTGCTTATGTTATTCTGTGCAAGTAGCCTGAAAGAAAGTGCCTGTTCAGCTTTGTTATTTTTGTGAATCCCAGGTGTTGAATGGAAATAGTTGAGTATAAGTCTGTCATGACTTCAGTTCAAGAGGCACAGCAACCGACAAGCCGTAATAAAAAGAAAATTTTGCAATGTGTTGCTGTGTCATGAAAGCATTCACATGTAATTGCTACTGAATAACTTTGAAACTTTTAACTGTGTTTTCATGTAAATGAGCTCCCAGGCCAAGATTTCACCCTGAGCTTGTTCATGCTTTGACAGTTTTATTTCAGTTCTTATCACAGAGATGTTAATTTTAGGTAAACATCCTTTATAAACAAACTAATTCTAATCTGTAGCTTCAGTTTTTAAAGGCAGCAGGGCCTATTTCTGAATAATTATGTAATATGCTAGCATTTATTTACTTTAATCGAGTGTTTAAATGTGTTATTAGTATTCTGATATTTCATGTTGCAACATCAATGCATGTGTTACTTGGCAATGTTTAGCAGCGTTTCATCCGGATGAAATGTGTGCGTTAGTGCCGTCCAAAGAACCGACCTTGAAAGTCTCCCTCTGAGAAGGTTGTGAAACACTGGGGGATTGAACTTGTTTGTCCAGAAACTGCATATAATTACCAGGGGCAGAATATTGAAAGCCACCAAATGAAAGTAATGTCTTTTCCCAGCTACCCTGTCATCTTGTCTGATTTTCTGTAATTCCAGACATGAATATCATCCAAGAAATAGGAATTCGCTGGTGTCAATGCTTTCTTTTCTTTTTCCATTTCTGAATGAAGGGGATGGAACAAAAGTTATTTGCAGGTGAGATTAGTAGGTCCTAAGAAAAATACAGCACGTGGTCAAAATTTTAGCTTTTGATAAAATGGCAATATATAATTTTAAAATTCTCTGATAGAAGTGTCTGTGAAATGTTTCTATCAGTCTTGTTCAGCCTCTTACCATTACCCATTTTTTTATAATTTGCACCTTTCTTAAGAGTTCTGTTTGCCAGTTTTGACTTGAAGGCTCCCATGGAGGCTCTATTAATTATTTATGTTGGCAAAAATACAGCCAGTTTGTATACGTTAAAATTCTTTATGTGTTTTTTGATTCACTGATTAGATTTTCCTTGTGCTACAGGTCAGCTTTTGAAGTATGGAATCATTAGGTGTATTTCCAAGAGTAGATGGCCAAAAAACAAGCTTAGGTTAGATGTAGTAGCTCTCGTTATTAAAGCTTTACCAAGAACATTCCCTTATATTATATAACCAGATGGATAGCTCTTACCATAGGGGTGTTGGGTTTTTGTTTTCTTTTTACAGAATTCTATTTTACTTTTCTTCTGTCGCCCTTTGCCAGCTGATAATGTCAATGTTTTATCTTAGTTTATTAGTGCTTTCTTAAAATCATTTTATATGATGCTGGCAGCTCAAAGTACACTTTTGATTAGGTTTTTATTTTCCTGCTAATGGCAAAACCACCCAAATGAAGCTTCAAAATGAACAATTATGGAGCCTTCCTTGGGGAAAGGGCCGCTGAGTTTCTGTGGGAGGGAAGATTAAAATAAAACACACCAAATAATTGGAAATGTATTTCATAGCCATGCTTTGTATGTTAGTGCTGCCTCCTGAAGCTAAATGCAGTGCTTGTACTTAACTCAGCCTTTGCTGGATTCACCAGGGTTAAAGCTTCTTGACATATTTGCAAATCAGTGTTCATTTCACGGACTAGTTTCTAGTAGTACTGCTGAATTGGTTAGTATTATACCTTTAAATGCTTCTGCTTGAATAAAGTCCCCTACAAAATTAAGACCTATCTTATGATCTAATGGATTGTTCTGTTGTTTTTTTTTTTGTAAACAAGTTTTTCCACCTCATTGGCTTGATAAATGTACTTGAAACATTTTAATATTAAAATTTTCGGTGGAAAAAAATTATGAAGTGAGACCTTATGCTGACTGTCTCAGCTAATTGATTTTATTCTCTTTTGCTACTTTCCATTCCCCTTGTTTCTGTAGTAGTGAGGGTAGTAATAAACTATCCAAATACAAACTCTTATTCAAATATTGAAGCAATAATAAAGGTAGCTCCTTTTTGTCAGTCGCTAGTCCTATGCTTTGTATCAGTAAGCTAATAGTGCTTTGAGTTAATGTCTGCTGCAAGAAGGAAAGTAGTGGAAATCTGTAAGTGGTTGCTCAAATGACAGCGTTCATATATAATTCTTACACCATGTCTAGATTAGGAAGATGGATGTCATTTCAAATATGTTCCCTAGCACACTTTTAAACATTCCTGGAGCAAGTGTTCAACATATCTGAAAATGTGTTAGCTTTATCTGGCTTAACAGAATCCTGCTGAAAAACTCTTTTTTGGGACACTTAGTTTACAAATTAAACTGGTATGCCCAAAGTGGCATCAGTCATAGTCTGTATAACAATCTGAATGTCTATTTACATCCTTCATAATTGTATGAAAATAAATTTATTAACACTTACAGGTCTAACTAAGTTAGACCTTAGCTCATCATTTTTCCTTAACTCTTAGTTGTCATGCAGTTTAACTACATGTTTAGAAAAAAGAGTACAAAGACAGTGATCCATTTTGTAATTTCATTTCAATGTTTCAACAACTTCTACCTTCTAAGAAAAATGTAATAATTAGCTCACTATTTTAAAAAGCCACTAATTGACACAACAATAGAATATTCTGTATTTTCCTGTAGTTACTCAAGGATTTTGTACATATTACATTACATTCCCACTCAAGATTAGATTTTTTTCAGTCATGCAGTGGCTTGGAGAGGTTTAGACACACCTGCACACGCTGATGCTTGGCTGTTTATTGCTTTTTAGCTATTTGTTGCTTTTTTCCTGGCTTTCTGTTGTCTCAATTCTATGAACTAAAGAATGTACTCGTGCATGCGAGTGAATTCTTGTCCTTACTGCTCTTGGCTAGAGATACCCAAGGGGCATTTTTAACTCTTGCAATCCTGCCCAAAGCTGCACCTCATCCAAGTAGGGAATCTGAAGAAGCAGCAGCAAATACCTTTTTGTAACTTTGCTGTGGCACTAACACTGGCCCATTGACTTTTGAGGAACCTTTTAAACTACAGTTCTGTGCTTGCTTTGCAAACTAGAAAAGACGTGATTTTCTCCAGATAGTGTGGGGCATCCATCTTTACTGTATTTATTAGAAATTGCAGTATTTAGATATTGATGAGATCAGAAAAGCAGTATGGTTCAGGGAGTACCATTCTCTTGAATCTATGCATGTTAGCAGATATGATATGTTCAAATTACAGAGATTGGTTCAGTTCTGCAGTTAAAAATATAAAAAAGTTAAAAACAGGGCTTTTTTTTTTTATCCTTGAGACTTGCCGGGGAGCAATGTTATTCCAAAAAGGGAAAGGAGAAGGTCATGTCTCTCCAGCTTCACAAGCCTGTGGAACAACCTGAGTGTGCTTTGGAAGGGAGCAGCATATGTTCTACTTGAAGCATAGTAATTCTTTGTGTGTCCTGTAACTCACTACTGTCACACCGTCCCATGTCATCCCTGAACGGGGCTGTTTCTTAAATGCCATCTTTGTATTGAGATTAATCTAGAAGTTGGAAATGATTTTTTTCTGTCGTTCATGTAGTAGGAGCCATTGACAGAGGAAGTTGGTAATTACAGAAGAATAGCACAACGTAGTTAAATTGAGGGAGGAGATTTCTGTTTTAGTATGGATGTTGACATTAACTTGAATTGATCTGTTAAGAAAGTTTTTAATTTTGTTATTCATGCTCCAGAAATTAATTTCTTGTTTAGTCTTCTTGATTGGCTCTGTTGTAGTTCCTTTGTGCATGCAAATTCAAAATGCATACAACTTAATTCCTGATACATGCTTCCAACCTGTAATTCATCACAACTGAATCTTTGTTCTTGGGTTCACTGTGCAATTAGTGACTGTCTGTTTGAATAGATGCACTTTTCCCTTTCTAAAAGTAAGGCTTCTATACTTTCTTTTCTGCAGTCTAATTTGCTTGGAGGCAAGTGCGTTATAGATAATCGTAGAATGGCAATGGAAGAAACGTGCTCAATTGCTAATTTGTCAGTCTTTGTATGCTAGATGAGTTCTCACATTACTTTGGTTACTCTGCTTACGTTGCTATGACTTTTTTTTTTCCTAGGAATGAATGCCTGGTTTGGATGGTCAGTAAGATAAAAGCCTTTATTGTGTCCTATGAGCTGGCTGATAGCCTAGCAGACCCCTGAACATTCTTCTGTGGATGCTTTTTACTTGAATAGCAAACACTTACCTTGTCCTGTTTTCTTCTGTGACCTACCAAGAGAGTTTTTATTAACTTCAATCCAAAGTACTTTATTTTCAGGGGCTATTTTCCTGAAAGCTTTCAGTCAGAAAATAGGATCTGGAAACATCTATAATAAATCTCAACTGCTATACTGTTTAGCTGCTTACATGATTTGTGAACTTCTGATCTTGAGGGTGAGGAGGTCTGGTTATATTACCTAAAATGCTGGTTATAGTATTTTCGCAACCTTCCTAAACTGTACAGGAAAGAAAGCAACTTCTGAAGCCTTTATTTCCAAATATTAAGAATGTGAAAGAGCAAATGAAGTACAACATGCCTTGGAGAAAGTAAAAAGAAAATTGCTTTTGTAAAGAAATCTCTAGTATAATTTTATCACTTGGCTGTTTGTACCTGCCATTTTGGCCCCATATATTAATCCTAGGAGATAACTATGTAATCACCATACGTTCTATAATACGAGAGGTAATGAAATGAAAGCAGTTGATGGAAAAGAAGTAGAAAGGCAATGTTATAAATAGTGAAGTACGGAAGAGTAAGAACTAGTAGTGAAATATGAACCAGCTTGACACATTGAAGCCAATTTTAATAAAATGGGAAAAAATGCAATTAAACTGTTCATGATACCTTAATGCCAGAACGGAATTGAAGAAAATGTTTGAAAAGAACTAGCTAATTTCAAAGCTTTGAGTCTTGGCTGTTTATTTCTTTCAAATATTAGTGAATTCATTAGTTTATAATTGTAGACTTAGGGGAGATAATGCAGTAATATGTGCCTTTTTCCTAATGACAGTAGTTGCGTATTTCATTCTTTTGGGGATTTTTTCTAAAGGTACAGGATGGGCTGATTACTGTTTATAACGTGAAACATTTCTTCAATGTGTGGCAATAAGCAAACTCTCTAAGAAAATGCAGGCTTGATGGTGGCTTTGTGATGGTCCTTTGAATCATCTTTCTTTGGTAAGGAAATACAGTAGATTCTCCATTTCTGGGCGTAACACAGTTAACATTTCTTGTCAATTCTATAGACAGAACAGTGTTTATAACTTGGGACAGAATTATTCTGTTATAGCTGGACATACATAGCTCCTACCTTTTCATAATTTCTTATTGTACAGATGGTTCATAGCGCGTCCTTTAAGTGCCTTGTTTTGTGTTCTGCACACCCATTTCTGTTTCTTGATATGCAATGGCTCTCCTTTATATGACTTTCTGTGGGCATCGCTGCATCTTTAAGTGATTGCTGAAGAGCTAACTGTAAATATCAAATACCACTTCTTGCAAATAGCTGTAGCTATTTGCTGTGGCTTCCCTTTTCCTGTGGAAGATGAATATTGGATCTTCAAGCTCTGAAATTGTTCTGGGGATGCACTGCACAGTATCCTCCTCGCAGCAGGGCGCACACTAATCTGTCAAAGTTACACTGAGCTAAATTGACTAGACATGAGACTTGAAGGAAAATCCCAGGCAGGTCATTTGGAACCCTACATAGGGGTGAATGCACCTGGATGAAGCTTGCACCGCACAGCAGGACATCCTCTGGCATCCTCTTGTGCTGCCTTGTTTGACTTCTCTATCCATTAAGCTGTGAAGCCACAGCAGAAGTGGCACCTCTCAGCATTACTTAAAAGCACATTTGTGGGCTCCGGTGTATTTGCACTGGACCGTATCTTGATGGAGGTTTGCCGTAACTCTTCCGTCTGAACCGACTGCTTGTACTGGGCATGAACGGTGGGGTTTGGTAGCAGGGGCTGCAGGGTTCCTCTGTGTGGGAGGAGGTTGTGGGCTGCCCTGTGCTGCTACACCTCATTCCAGCCTTCTCTGAAATGGATGAAAACAACTCACCGTGAGACAGAACTTCAGAGGAGCATGTGGTGCCTCCGCTCACACACACTGAAGAAAAGGAGCGGCTGCTGAGGGCAGGGGACACAAGGGAGCACATGAGGAATCACGAGGACATAGAAGGCGATGGGGAGGCAGAGACACAAGGGGAAGAGGTGTCCATCTGGTGAGGAGGGGCAGAGAAAGGATGAAGAGAGTAAGGTGCAAGGAGAGGCAACAAGAAACCGCTAGGCCCTGCGATGGCCGTTGTCTGGCCGAAGGGATGAGGAAGGGACCGAGCGTGAGGCCTGATGAAAACACGGGGAGCTGGGGTAGGAATTAGGGAGGAGAAGTGTTGGGCTGAAGTGTGGCCAGAGGAGGGAAGTGGCTCCTCTGAGGCCTCGTTTGACTCTTGCTCTTTTTCCCTCACTACTTGAATCTGTAATTAAAAGCTTAGGTTAATTGGCGATAAACTAAGTGAATTTGCTCAGTGAAGACTGCCTTGCCCATGTGGCTCTAATCGCAGAAGGCATTGCGGCACCGCCGTTACCTGAGCAGAAGGAGCTGATGGAAAGCAAAAGAGTGGAGAGGAACATGGTGTTTGTTAACGTGTCCCTTGTGCACGGTCACTGCATGGTCCCATCCACCAGCGTTGACGGTGTCTTCCGTTTCACGTAACAGAGGGAAATGTGCCGCTTTAAGGCTGCGCTTTTTCCATTTACACAGCTTTTCCCTTTTTTTTAATCAAGCGGGAACTCAGAAGTGCTGTTGAACTTGCTTTACTTCATCCTTCTTGTGAAAATTGAGTTTTCATACTTAATCACTAAAACATGACAGAAAAATATCTGAAGCATGTACCACCTGTTTTTCCTTTCATCTTGATTCATTCATTAGCTTTCTCGCATTAAAAGCCCTCCAAGACACAATTAACCCTTTTTTAATACTGTGAAGCTTGAAATGATCATTAAAACTCATTAAAGCAGAGAAACTTACTTTCAAAAGCAGTTTAATATTAAAATTTTGCTGCTTTCTTTTCTTGTGGATAGGGTAGAATACTTAGGGTATGGCCATCACGATTCCGATCTTAACTGACTGTTCAAGTAATTAATGATAATTGGTTGCTTTGCATTGCAGAACTGCGCTCTGTGCTAGAAGATACTTTGATGAAATAATCTTCTGTAATGGAACGTTGTCTTCTGAGTATGGACGATATAATAAAGATATTGTCAGTGAGTCCTTTTTGTCCAGTAAGAAGAATATATAATTGAAGATAAAAATAAGTTACCAGAAGCCTTGCTTTTTTCTCCCCTTTACATTCTCCTGTATTGTGAATTGTGCTGTTGCCACAAGAAAGCAAACATCTACTTATGTTTTCTGATTTAGTGAGTTGTTTTTGTTTTTAACATCCTTTAAAATACACAAACATGCAGTCGATTGTATTTTGGTACCAACTTAAGTGTTTTTGCATTAACATCCATGAATGTTGAATTTTATCTCACTTTAAAAAAGTCTCTTTTTTTTTGTATTCTGTTAATTGCCTAGCATTATATAAACAATCTTAGAAATGAGAAATTGATTAGAATAGACAAAATTCAGAATAAACTTTTAAGCTTATAGACAGCATTGTTTTCAGCCTGCAAAAATGGCCAACCACAAATAGAAGTACCATGAAGTAAAACGGTGATTTTAAAGCAATAAACTGCCTTGGGTTTAGTGAAACTGCAATAAAACTGTCATGAAGCACTGTCAAAGTGTTGATTTATTTGTACTACTAATATTAGAAGTAATAAAATGTAGGATTTACTGGTATGGTTATAGCATTTGGTATCCATTTTATTAGAAGACTCAACAGGTATTATATTGTATCATACAATCATTAAATATTTTATAATCTAGCTTTACCGAAGCAGAATATTCGTTGGGAAAATAGTTTTGATATTTAGCCTTCTGTCTCAAAACTGAGCATACTGGATATTTATATAAGTCATTTGTTGATAAACTTCTAATTTTATCTTAAAACTATGACAAAAAGAGCACCATGAAAAGGATGTACTTTTGATTATTGTGAACTATATTTGGTAACTGAAATTATAATTCAGACTGGTTCTGTTTTCTAAAATATATTATTTGGAAACAACTGCCTTTATCTTTAAAAATTGCTTTAAAAATTTGAGCAGGACTACTTATGATCTGAAAATATTAGCTGTTGTATACTTAAAAAAATCCTGGATAACTAGTAGAATGGAATTTTCAGAAGTGCTTAGCATCAACTTAATTCTTTCCCGAAACTGAAAAATGAAAGGACGTAGACCAGTCCTTAGAAATCTCCATGTAGATGCATGGTGATGTTCTTATCTGCCTCTTCAGTGAAGTTAAGATAAAATTCTACTTAAAATTACAAACTGATTGACAAATATGATAATAGCCTATCTATAGGTAGATGTGAAAGCTGTAATCTGCTAGGATTCCTCTTACTCACTGGAAAGGAAGATATGATAGAGACAGAAATTTAGAAGAAAAATGTAGACACCTCAAGAAATAATACAAGTTATAAACGCGTATTACTGATCTGTGCCTTGTTAATTAAATGCCCTAATTCTAATCAACTGTGTAGTTACTTCAAGCAGACTTTTAAGGCTTAGCAACTTTGGAATGCAAAGCTTTCTCAGCTCTGATGATTTGCTGTAGCTACTTATCAGTACATTGGAAAAAAAATAAATTGTGATTCTTTACAAAGTTGTCCTTATCCTTCTTTTTAAGGTATGGGATGCTGTAGATACTGGCTGCTGTTTAAGAACATATTCCTGTCACTCCTGTGCTGTTCGAGCTGCCCGGTGGTCATCTTGTGGAAGAAGGATCCTCAGTGGGGGCTTTGATTCTATGCTGCATTTAACAGATGTAGAAACAGGTAAAGGTCACATAAGGGATGCATTATAGCCCTATCTTCATTGAGTATAGATAACTTTGGATCTTGTTAGCCTTATTCTTTCTTCTAAAAATATAGATGAAATCTATATTCTTGAAAAGTGTCCTCATTAAAAAAAAAAAGTATCTCACTAATTAAGGGTAGTTGGAGATATTTAAAAAAACCTGACATATCTTTCACTTCAGGATCACTTGTAATGTCTGTTGTCAGGTACTGCAGAGATGAACAGAATGTAATGTGTATTTTTTATGGTCTGTCATGATCATTCCTTAAAGCATCTGAAGAGCCTCTTAAGGCTGAATTCAGTCACATAGGCTTGTATCTCATTCTCAATTGGGTGGGTTTTAAGTTTGTGCTTGAAGTTGTTTTGGTGATTTTTTTTTTCCTGACTAGGACCTTAATTAGGAGCATAGAAACTTAAATGCTGGGATGAAACCTTGAGACTGAAACTGTGTTGCTTTGATGCAGTTGTGAATTTGATTTGGGATTTGATTTTTGTGACCTTAGAACTAGTTTACTGGATGTTTTCTCTCCGCATGTCTCCTTCACAAACTAAAGTGCTTCTATCAGCTGTATTTCTTCTCTCCTTTATATGTGTTATCAGCATTCATACAGCAGCATTCACTGGGGCTGTACGTAATAGGGCACCTCTGTATGTATAAATAATTAGGGCTAAAACAGTACCTTCTCAACTGAAGAGACAGAATTTTATTTTTTCCACTTAATTTATTTTTAAATGCTTAACTCCTGCAAAGGTGCAATATTTTTTGGTAAGACTACAAAGAAACCCTCACAAAAATTGCAAGAAGTTCTTGTCTACTAGGATTTTTTCTTACGTCAAAGTAAGAAATACATTGTATTTGAATATCTGGAGAGCATAAATCCTATTCAGATGAACTGGGAAAGTGGCCAGGAAATTTATGAATATTGTTCACATGAAAAGAAGATTCTTTTTCATGCTCTAAGAATTTATTTTTCTCAACATTTTTCATACCAGAAGTATTTAAATTCATTGATGGCTGGAAGGGAGCTGTTGTAGTTTGGGAATGTAAAACAGGTGACACAGTTATGGAATATCAATGTTTTGAGAATATTCAGATTTTATAATGGGCAAAAGAACTTTATATATCTGATGCAGTAGCAATACATTCGGTTAGTATATACCGTCATTAATTTTGTCAGATGACTTTTTTTTTTATTTTCAGTCTCATTGCAGCAATCTTCTAATTCCTAGTCTCGTATATAACTGAATCTTACTAATCTGGGGGAATTTAATTTTGGCTGTAGTGTTTACAAGTTCTAAAAAGAATGGCTACTGCTGTTAATGGGATTTATAGCAGCAGAATAGATTTTAGAATAGATTTTGAAGGGACTACTCTGGGGAAAATCTCATTTTATAAAACCATAGAACAAATTCCAAAGACATGTAATTTTAATCATATACTTTAATTTCTAACGTCTCTTTCACTTAACTATCCAGTAATGGGATAGGAGTCTGGGTTCTGTTGATTGTCATGGTTCATTTAAAATAAGGTATTTCTAGTGTTTTAGGCAATGAGAACAGTAACAAATTATATTTATAAAGTTTCAAAACAGATAAGCTCATAAATGGTTCTTTCCTTAATGACTTGTGAGTTATGTAGTGTTTCTAACTGCTTAAATAAACTGTACATGTAAAGGCAAAATGAATGCTTATAATCCTCGAAAATACCAGATATACATTATTGCCTTATGTCAAAGATGGAGGATTCCTTGTAGCATCTGTGAACTGCAGTTGTAATGTTGATGTTTGGACCTGAATTTTGGTGATACACACCTCATTTGGAAAAGTGTGATATGAGTGATTGGAATTTTATTCTGATTTGCTATGCATGCAGGCCAGTTTCTGATTTCCTTCTCTGTTGTAAAGTTACTCTTTCTTTTATACGTATCAGTCAATTCTTTTCAGAGAAACAGGACAAGCAGTTTGCCTCTGGAATCCAAATCAATTTGATATAAAAAGCCTCATTTCCATTTGAAAACCACTAAGGCAACTATAAGATTTTGATTTACATTAGTTTACTGAATCATTAATTCCTTCTCACTCTTCATCAGTGCTGAGATGATTTCTTCTTTGATTAACTTCAGATAGATGGTAGAACTGTTCCTTCACAGAGGACTTTTAGATACTTTTTTAGACTTTGGTGTTAATTACTTTCCATTGCTAGACTGAACTAACTACCAGTGTGTTTAAATGCCATAAATGTATGCTGGTGGGATTTTATAAATAATAGTACTGTCTTTTAGGCTCTGTGCTCTTGTCTCTTGTGTATGTTGTTCTGATTTAACACTTTTCTAGTAATTTTTGCTAAAGTTTAATCCTTCTTGACTTTGTTGCCATTATAGATTTTGTATATTGCATGTGTTATAAAAATGGGTACGTCCTTCACCAAAAAAACCTCCTAACAGTCGGAAGAGAATTACTTTTAAAAGTTAAACAAATATAGTTTAGTACATGTATGGTATTGAGCTGCTTAGTTGGGATTTTTTTGTCATTTTGTGTTGTTTTTCTGTTAGGAACATAGTTTTGGCCCTATTAAATGAAAACTATAGTCTAGCTAATTGTTTGTTCTGGGTCTGATGACATCTAGTTATGAGATTCTTCAAAGGAATGTGCCAGCATTGTTTTAACAAACAGTGCTAGAATAAATTCTCCAGGAAATTTTGTTTCTAAGCTTGGACTTAACTTTGGGTATCCCTTGACTTGGGATGTTGCATTTTCTGGGGTAAATTCTTTCTTTTCTTTCTTTTAATCTTTATGATCTGAACAACATCAGAATAGAACCAAACAGTGAAATTTCATTAATTACAAAGCAGAAGTTTTCTTGTTGCTGGCATAGAAATATTGATGCAAGGGTAGAAGCCACATCCACGAAAGCTTATCCTGCAGTTTTACATCATCAAACCTCTTCCCTTTTTCAAGTGTATTTAATGAAAGTTCTTATATATAAGACCTAAGATGCTGCAAACAGGAAAAATGGGCTGATGGAGCCCATTGAGCCCCATGAAGTTCAAAAAACGCAAATGCAAAGTCATGCATCTGGAATGAAGTAATCCCACACAACAGAACAGGCTGGTGCTAAACTGGCTAGAAAGCAGCTTTGCAGAAAAATACCTGGGGGTCCCTGTGTAGAATATGAATCTGGAGTGTTCTCTTGCAGCAGAGGTCAACTTCATCCCAGGCCAGATTAGAAGATGATGATGGGCACTTCTCAGAGATGCACAGTGAAAGGATGAGAGGCAAAGGAAAAATGTAAGAACACGGGAAAATTTTGTGGCTCAAACACCAAAACAGGTTGTCCAGAGAGGCTGTGGAGTCTCTGTTCTTGGAGATACTCAGAACTTCAGTGGACAGACCCCCTAAGTAACCTACTGCAGCTGTACCTACTTTGAGTAGGGGTTTGGACTAGGTGACCCATGGAGGTCCAACCTACATGATTTGTTGATGCTATGATGAAGAACAGGGAAAGAGAAGAATTCAAGTGATTGAGGTACAAGGAGCTCACTTGTCCTCATTTGGTGAAAACAGATAGCTTTTGTACAAGCCTCCTTTTTCTAAATTTGTTTTTTATAGATTGTCACTTATTATGTTAAAGGGTCCTCCGTTGTCCTAACACCAGGATGTCAAGACTTCCACAAATATACTTTTCTTGAAAACTGTGATACGCATTCAGAGTATGTCTGATCCAAAATACGGGTAAAATGTTTAAGAAACGCAAGATTACTCATGCGTCATTCACGTGAGTGGTTTTTTGGCTACAGTTTGCAAGAGAGAAGTCCATTACTGTAACATGGGGTTTCATAAATATTAATAGATCCAAAAATTGCAGCTGAGATGCCTGTAAAGACTACTGGGTAATTTTTTTATTTTATTGTTCTATTTTATATACATTATATCTTTGTAAAAATAAAGCTTTTTGAAATGTTTCACAAATGTAATAATGCAGTACTTTGAACAAGTGAGAGTCTTTTTTTTTTCATCTCTGCTAACACCACACTTGTAGTCATTTTTACTAGTGAGTTCAGCTGCTTTGTTATTTACAGACCAGTAAGTAGTGGTGTATTCAGAGAGCACTGAAAAAAAATGGCTTTTAAAACAGTTCTGGGTCAAGTACATTTGACATTTAACTTTTGTTACGTCCAGATGTGATGGAGATGCTCCACCAACTTTAGAAGGGTAATTGTATTTTTAAAATTTATTTATAACTATTTTATTTTTGGAATATATGTTTTATTCATCAGTGGTTTTTGCATTAGTCACAAATGAATTGGTACAATAGCATAGGCAGAACATTGGCTGGGTTGTTACTATTTGCATATTGTAGATACTTTTCATTTCTTTAATATTATGACAGAGGGAATCTTCCAAGAATTTTTGGCACATTTCCTGTGTTGCCAAATGCTGCAGTTGTATTTTAGTTCATGGATTGAACTTGATTTGCAATATAACTTCCTCAGATTCATAATGGCAAATTTAAATTCCCCATTATTTTTAAACTTTTAGCATTATCATGACTAGGATATTGAAATTAAGCTGTTGGTTTTGAAGGACAGTTATATAAATATATATTGTGGTCACATAAATCTTTTTAAACTTATTTTATTTTACAGTATTTTAAGAGTTTCTTAGTGGAACATTTTGTACCTCCAAGAGGATGCTTCAAATTTTCTTTTCCATATTTTCTTTTATATTATAATTTGGTAGTCCTATAGATATGAGATTATTTATGTTAATGTAATTCCATCTGTTCACACAGGAGTTTTAGTGCTCATACATAAATAACACCTCAGGAGAGCTGTGACTTCTGCTATTCGTCGCCTTCTCTCCCAGTACGATGTAGACAGTACGTTGTTTGAATATGCATGTAAGGTTTTTTGTGACACCTCAGAAAAATACACAGTTGATTGATTTTTCTATTTTTAATTTTTTTTTCTTTTAAATACATACAGGCATCTTTGATATGAGGTCTCAAGATTCCCCACAAAATTCAACAGTTTTAAGTAACGTGTTGAAAATAGTTTAGTGGCTACTCTCCAGCTAGGAGGTAACAGCATTTTACTTTTTAAACTCACTAATGTGAAGTCGTTGCAATAAGAAGAGAGAAAAATATTTATTTTGGGCACATTTTAAAGGGTAAAAGATAAAATGATTTAACATTTCAAGCACCTTTGTGTGCCAGAAATTTGTGACTAGGTAGGGGAAATATTTGGAAACACATATCACCAGTGTAAGTTTGGAAAAATAATAAAGCAATTGTAAGTGTGCCAAGATAAAATAAACAAGTAACAGCCAACATTGGTTTGTTAAGAAGAAATTATGTCTGATCAATCTAATTTTCTTCTCACTATTCTGCATGAGAGAGATTGCCACTGCAATGAGATTTTTTTAATATATATTGTCTTGTATCTTTTTGTAAATATGGAAGGGAAACCCGTTCTGCTTACCAAGATTACTCTCATGTCCTTGTAAGTTTTAGGCTTCACTTCTCTTTACAGATTAGTGTAAGGAAGTGAATGTTTTTGGATTATGTAGGTAGAGGTGTGAACCTCAGGACCACTAAACACAGTTACAGAAGCATCCTGTGCTCAGTAACTGTGCTGGTGTTCTGTGAAATATTCACAATGTTAAATAGCCTTTAAAATATCTGATTTCATAGTTGAGCAGTTTCACAGTAGGCTGCAGCATAAAGGAGCAGAAACATATGTTCAAGATGTTTTTAAAGAATTTTTTTCATACTGTGTATGTTACTGGTGAGCCTTTAATGAATGAAGAATTGAATTAAAGCGCACTCAGAATATAAAACACACTGCAAAGATGCGGTGGAAATTGTTACTGAAATTGTGAAAATTAAAGATTGAGAGAAATATTTGCTTTCTGCTTTGGAATAGCAACCTCTCATACAGGAAAATGATACGTGGTATGGGTTTTCCCTCAATTAGCCAAATAGATTTTCAGAAGATGTTATTTTCTACAGCCTATGACTTGGTGCAGTCTTTGTTATGCTGCCTTTAGGAACTAAAATACAATAAATATATACACAATAGAAGTGCACACAAGCTTGTTCATTTACACCCATTGTACTGTGTTATGGATAAAGGAGTCTTCTGCTCAAAGGACATAATTTGCAATATGTAAAATAAGGCCTGAAAAATTGAATGTGTTTAATGTTAAATAAACTGAGTAATTGTAGACAAAAATATACATAACTGTAAATACTGACTGCCAGAAGGGTGGAGCAGGATCTCTGGCAAACACTGCATTTCCCAAGCATGGGGCTAGGTCCTGTCGCAGCATGGTTACAGCCTGGGAAACAGCCAATTCTGCTCATAGTAGTAAAACACTGCAGATAAAGTTTGTATGGAAAGGGGCTCAGAGTTGAATTCGTTGTTTTAACATACTGAACTGCATGAGCTATTTTGCCCCACATCACATGTTCATCTTTCAGGTGGATATTTTTCCAAAGTTTCTGAGGTTCTGAAAGATGTCTGTTGATAGAGATTTCGTAGTTGTGTAGAAATTGGGCCTCAGCACTTCAGCCCTGCAGTCCTAATACCTAGAAGGGAAGAGTTTAAGGGATGTATGCATATAAGCATTAGAAAATTCATTTTGCTGGGTTCAGGCATGTTTGTATGGCAAGCAGTCCGATTTAGATTCTGTGTATTGTGCATAAATTTCAATCCTAGCAATAGGAGGGTTTCTTTGCTGTACTGTTGCGATCCTCCTCTTTTGAATATGTTGTCTGCTGCTTCTTTACTCCCATGTTCTTTTTTTTCCCCATTGCTATATGCATCTAATAACAGCAGACTCTTCAGAACGCTGTTTACTGAGCTTCCAAAAAGAGACATTTGATTCAGTTTCACCTGAAGGAGTGAGACAATGTGAGAGAGTTGTATTTCAAACTGTTAATTGGAGAGCCTGAGATTTTAAGATTAATGTCTCCTGATTGCTCCTCCGACCAGTCAAAAAACTAGTGTGGTTAATATCTGCATCAAACAGGTTAAAATAGGAAAAGGAAGGGGTTAAATGGTGTAGAGGTGAATGAGATGCTCAAGTTGTTTGCATTAATTCAATTTAGTATTACACTCAAATGTAGAATTCATAGAATTACACTGTAATGATCTCAGTACTAGGAGAGTTTTTGGATGAATTGCAGACTCTAGAAGACAAGAAAATGGCAAATGCAGTACTCCTTAAAACAGGAGGAGATGGAGTAGGGAATTAGAGAATTTTAGTTTCTGGAGAAAATAGTGAGCAAATGATTGAATTACTTGGAAGTAGCTGGGGATGAGATTGAAAGATGGAATAAGTAATAACAAATTATGTTAAATCAATCTTCTTTCTGTGGAAACTGTAACAGGTCTTGTAGTTAGTAGATTAATTGTGTCTTGAATTCAGTGCACATCTTTTTTGATTGTGTCTTACCTGGCTTTCTCATCTCTTAGGCTAGAGCATTTGTAGAGAGTGCAATTTCAAGAGAAATGTATGCATTATAGAAGAAGCAGTTTTCAGAAGTCTTGTGGAAGTAAAAACAGGTCTCAGTAAAGTCAGTTAAACAATGTTTGTTGGAAGGTTAGATGATGAGTTCCACTGGATTACTTATGTATATATTTAAGGCCATTTAGACAATACACTTTATGAACTATGCCTTGATGCATACTTTGTGAACCTCTTTGTCAGGAATAGTACAGGTAGGCTGCAGTTTTGCTAATTTCAGGCTGCAGTACCATTAAAAAATTGCTCACAGAGTGTTTATTAAACTAGGTACTAGTAGGTACCAAATTCCTTGGGAGCAAAGTGACTAGTGAGGTTGCATGGGGAAATCCAGTATTTTTCTCAAGTGCAGTGGATGCTTTTCTAAAGACTGCAAATGATGCCTGGTAGTGGTGTACATGAGACCAATATCTTGTTGCTCCTATAACTGATGGTTTTAATACTTTCTTCCTTCCCTATGGAGTCTTTTTTTCCTTCTGTAGCTGTTGGGGTACTGAAAGGTGCCACGGTGAGAGATGGTCACTGTTGCATATAACTTGTAGGGAGGACCTCTGCTGCTGCCTTTGTGACACTTTTTCTCTGGGGAAGGAACTTAGGGACTACATTAGATCTTTCATGCAGTAGTGACAGGAAGACCCTTTAGATCTTGCATGGGTAATGAATGGAGAAACCATTAAAAAAGAACAAAAAAACCCTACAAAACCCTGTTTTTACATAGAGCAATACTCACCTGTCCCTTTGCTCCCTGCAATCCATTTTCCTTGACCCTGCTAGCTTGAAGAGCACATGTGATGAAGTAAAATCTCTCTCGTCTTTTCTTTAAAGTGAATAAATAAATAATTTGACAAGTCTTAGCTTCTTGGCTGTATAAGTTGAATTCAGCAGATGGGGAAAATGGATCTGATGACATAATCAAATAAATTTGCTCCAAATCATAAAATAAGCATAATAAAAAAATCTATATAAATGTTTTTCTGAATTGTTTGCCTCACAGTAAATATTTGCACCCATCACTAATGTTTTTAGCTCAAAGTATTTTCAGTTAAGAAAGTCTATCTTAAGACAACTTTCACTGGCTGAAAATGTAGATTAATTAATATTTTAAGAAGCTTTTGTTATAGTATTTTAAAAGTTCTTTTTGATTTCTGCAGTGCCTTCTTCACTGTGGTGTAAAGCCGTAACTTTATTTAATGTAGATCTTTATATGTGATATATAGAATATAAAGTACAGTTGAAATTGTGAAACCAAGTAAATGTATTTATCTTATTCCATGCTGCTGTTCCAAAAATCATATTTCAGTGAATATCCATTAATATCATGAATTTGTTAGCATGAAAGGAAGCAGCGGACTGTGAAAAAGTCCTACAAATTAACCTAGCTGAATTCTGTTGCCTTTGAAAGTGTCGACAATCCAATTGATACTAACCACAGGATCCTGCGGAGACTGGTGTACACAATTAACTGTTGGGAAAGGTGTATCCATGGGAACAGCTATTGCTTTCATATTGCCTCCATGGTATGCAAATTATTTCCTGTTTTCAAGAAGTTGTTTCACTCCTACCCTCACAGAAAGATAAGAAAACACGTCAAGAGTTGTAGTATAGTTTGAGATGTGGTATTTCTGTACATATAATATTTTGTTCTGGTTACTTTTATCCCTTTAAAAGAAAGACTATGGCTACTCTGTAGGGAAACATTCAGCCTTTAGTTTTGTAGATTTAATTCTGCATGTTGACTGAATCACAGAATCACACAGAATTGTGGTGGTTGGAAGGGACCTCTGAGATCATCG
>JAOXJM010000041.1:10176897-10201421 GCA_026413425.1 Tringa solitaria
TGAACCTCATCCCGTTGGTTTCAGCCCATCCATCCAGCCTGTCTAGATCCCTCTGGATCTGGGACCTCTGAACTGGGACCTTGGTGGAGCTCCTCTTCTTAGTGTGGGAAACCACTTGTTCTCTCCTCTCAGTAGGAAGCATTCAGTAGTGTTGAGGCCCATGAGCAAGAGCAATTTTACATAGATAGAAATTAGAGAGTTCAATCTTGTAGTTTCAGTAAATCAGAGTATCCCCAGATACTTGAAATGTGTTAATATATTCACCTTTGACAACCTTGATTTTTTTGAAACTAGGTTGGAGTGAATAGCTATTTTATTTTCCGCTCAAATTTTAATCTCCACTTCTCATTTTATTTTAGGGAAGCAGATATTTAGCAGCAAAAATGAATTTAGGATCAGTGCACTGAAGTTCCACCCTACAGAGTCAAATATTTTCATTTGTGGAGGGTTCAGCCCAGAAGTTAAAGCTTGGGATGCAAGGACTTCAAAGGTAATGGAAAACTTACTTTCTCTTTTTCTTTTAGGATATTTCCCAGGTTGGATGAGCTGTACATTTCTAAGCTGCTTTTGATGAGATGTTATTCTGAAGGATTTTGCATTTCTCATTGATTGAGTTGCCATTTGTTGCTACGTACCTCTCTAATGTTTTTGAAGCACAAAGAGGAACATTGTACACAAAAAATATGGGGGATTTGGTTTATATAAATATGAATAGCATATAATTGGATTAAGTAAAGTCAATAGCTCACATCAGGACTGTGAAAAAGACAGTTATGTACTAGGAAGTAGTACAGCATAAGTTGGTCTTCAAGCTCTTAGGTGTGGGTCAGGGTGTGTGTTCCTGTACCTTTTGTGTAGAATCCTGGAGTAATTTTTACATTTGTGAAAGGGCACAGGGAGGCGTGTATAGCCTCTGCCTTTACTTTATCCTCAGCCATGCAGAACGGTGTGTTCCCAGCTGCCATTCAGAGCTCAGGTAAGACCAGTCCTGTATTCTGCCAGTGGAAGTGTAAGGCAAGCTGACATCCTCATGCACAGAACAGCTCAAAGAGCAGCAGTGACTGTAAAGTGAGTAGTTCTTTGTTTTCCTTTGAACTTCTATATGGGTAGATCCTACTCATTGTAGTTAGCCATCTGTTTCCTCTTGAGGCTGACAGAAGGGATCTGAAAAAGATGATTGCTTATCCAAACTCTGTCTCTGACTTTGGTGTGCTGAGAATAGACTAAGGTGTAGGATCTATTCTGCAGGCTTCTGTCACATTAATAAATTCTTACAAGAAAAACATTAGTAAGTATATATCAAGGATGCTAAGTCGGAGGCTATCCTGAAGATAAATTTACTGTGAGTTTCAGAGTTACTGTCCTGGTTGGAAGTAAAAGAGAACCAATTTTCTGTTCTGTAATCTTACATTTTAGCTAGGCCTTTTCTAACTCTCTGAAATTAACAGCATATTGTGGAGAAAACTGCTCGTTCTCAGTGATAAGACCAATGTTTGTGCTACCTGCCAAGGAATGGTAGGCAGAGAGGCCCTTGCTTATACTTACTGCTATAACAACCAAGGTCAGCTAATTTTATTTGCCCTATTAGAGGGTCAGAAATGGAAAAAACGTAGAGGGGTCACATCTGTGGGGAGGAGCAGACAGGACAGGTGACCCAAACCTGACCCACAGGGGTATTCCATCCCATCTGCCCCATGATCTGTATAAAAGCTGAGGGATCAAAGGGTCAACTCTCTTCCTTCAATCCTGACGTCTGAAGAGGACTGTTCATTTGCCTTTGATCCCAGTCTGTGTGATCCTGACTCCAGAGCTGTAACCCAATTCCCATACGTTGCTGAGTCCGGTGCCTGCCGGTGACACGACTGTCATCCTGGGAGCTTGATAGGGTTTTGTATATATTGTATCTATTTCATTATTTTCTTCTTTTTGATTTTAATATTAATTCTTCGTTAAAGTAGTTTAGTTCATTCTAAACTTCTAAATCTCCTTATCTCTTCCTCTCCTCTCTTTTGAGGGGCAGGGGAAGGCCATCTGTCAGTCTGGTTTTGGTAAATTCAGCCAAAACCACGTCAGTTACAGTGTCAGCACGAAAACCCTGCTATGAAGTCTGATGGGATTTATTTCATCCGTCATGTTTGTATGGTGGCTAGTTTTCCTTGATAAAGCGTATGAAGAGATACTCAAAGCACAGTTCTATGAAGGAAGGTGATTCCAGTTTTAGATTGCAAAAATTGTAAATACTTATGATAAAGAATACCTATGTAACTTTTTTTTAAAGTGATGAGATTTTCCCTAGTGACTCTTCCTTCCATCCCCCTGCCTCACACTGGTATACGGTACTCTGGCATTGTCAATAAGTGATTTTGTTATACTGTCTTTAGTGTGGGCAACTTATAGAACATGAAAATATATATGACACAAACAGGAAATAGTACCAGTTCAACCAGATAATCAGAGGTAACTGTAAATTTACTGTAGAACAAAAACATCATTTTTTTTCTGGTGGGTGGCTGGAACAGGAAGGCTAATAGAAGACTTCTCCCCTGAACACCAGGGTCAGTGATTTCGTGACGTGGAAATGAAGTAGCGAATACCATCGTTCTCTCTTGAGAGCTTCCTAACAGTAGACCTTAACAGAGGGGAGGAGGTGCAGTCTGTAATTGAACACTTAGCTGTCCTTTTTAGCATAGAGAAGCCATTGCATGTCATGGTAGGGTGAACTTCCTTTAAAAAGTGCTTCAGGAACTAAATGAGTATCATCTTTTAAGGCTTAAAGATGGTTGACTGTAGTGTCAAATTTGAGATATTTGATCCTAGTCAAGGAGAAGATGGCAGATGTATGTGACAAAACATTCTTTCTGAGATTTTCTGACTTGGTGCAATAAGCTTTCCTGTAAATGATATTGTAGCAAAGCCTGATGATAGTCTAGTTGTATGCAAAACCAGAGCCATTTTGACTTTCACGCCCTATAGTTGCTTTATGATGAATTTTACACTCGTATATGTCTTTGAGTGACTATCTCCAAGAATCCTGTAAAGATGATTTTTCTCTAGATTTGAAATCAGCTGTGATTGATGAGCATGTTAATGCCAAATATGGCCATACCTCCAGCTTGTGTATGTCAGAGGTGCTCAGTCTCTATAGATGGAAAATGATAACTGATTCTATTCTGTAGTAAAAATAACCAAAATGTCATGTTGCAAACATGTGCCCATCTGAAAGGTAACTCACTGTTGGATACAGCTATGGAGGAATATGGTTAGAAATCTTGCATAAATGGTAGCAGACAATCTAAAATATTGATAATGGTGAAGGCACTATAGTTTCAAGGAAATAGAAGATTCATTAACAATGGATATTCAAGGTTTATACTTGAGTGAGGATTTTTTTTTTTGCCCACCCGTTAATATCTTCTGTAATTCTGATAAAACTACCAGTACTCTGGTTTGAGATAATCTTCTGCTATATTTTATATCTGTATGGCAAAATCACAGAGGAAAACTTCAGTTTTCATTTACCATTGTGTAGCTGTAAGAAACAATAGTTACACTTGGGATCACTTTTGTGTAGGTTGCAGGGGATCGTGTATAAGCTGCGTGTGTGTCGGTGCGCAAAGCCAGTAGTGAACACTTTAGGTGACAACATCTATGATTCATTTCCAGAGGATAGACACCCTAAAAGCGAGTTATGTCTGTGTAGAAGCGAAACATGAGTACTTAACATATTATTAATTTCACTCTATATTCAATCTAAAACAGCCCCCATGTTTTCTGCTAATTAGAGAGTATATTTATGAGATTCAAACTTTTTGTTTTTATCTTTATGCTTTACTACTGTGGTTTTTTTGCCTCCTTGCTTACTGATCTAGGTATGGTGCCTTTTTCAAGTGGCTACAATGGGGGTATTTGTCTTTCCATCTTTCCATGGCTCATCCTCTGTCCAGTATTAATACTGTAACTGGATTAGAGGGTACTCATGATGGTTACCTTATGACTCTTTTCTTTTTGACTGAGAGCATTGCTGTTGTGTGTGATATGTCACAACATTGCACGCTGTGACATCCTTTGATCTCATGACGCAACTCCTCAAAAGGCAGTGCTTTCTGTGGTCAGGATGCTATATACAGCAAAAATGAGACTAGCAGAATAATGCATTTTTATCTCAATGACTAACCATACACTCATTTTGCAATGCTGAAGCTCCAGCCTTGGAACCTGCCTTAAAGAGCTGTTGATCACTGGGGAACCCACACTGCCGTTGTCTCACTGCAGGACACTCCAGTGCTGAGAAATATTGTGTGTACCTCTATTTCAGTAAGCTGATGCTAATGAAGAGGTAAGGGAAACATCCCACCGTATTGCAAGAGAATAAATAAGTGATTGAATGTGTATTCTGACAGGTAAAATAGGAAAGGTTCTAGGCTTGGTAAAACAAAAACCCCAGCCTGTTTCTTTTGCACAGATCCCGTTCTGGGTTCTCTCAGCAAACTTTTAGAAGCTGTTACATGCATTGTTCATTAGGAAACAATTATATTAATATAGAACTTCATCAGTTGGAAAATTAGCCAATTAAGTAGTGCATGAGGAATATTAATTTCAATAATGAGCAGAGTCTAATCACCTTAGAAAGTGGAAGACTTCAGTTTAGCCTGGTAACAGATATTGATCCTTTTTTGTTTGTTTGTTTGGCATGTTTGGTCATTTGAAAACCATTATTTTGTATGTACTGTGTTTGTCTAAAGCAGTAGTGCGGTTTACTCTCTTACTCTGAAACTTTTCCAAAAGGGGGAGAGAGAGTTTCTATTATCCTTTGATTTATTTTTTTTCCCATCTGAGGTAGCTGTAGCTCAGTGATGGGTGTACAGTTAGACATGTATATTTGTATTGGGTTTAAAATTGTAAGTACTGTATGTGTGTACTGAGTGCATATGGAAGGTTATAGTTGAATGGAGAAAAGGAGGAAAATATAATAAACTGATTTGATTGCTTATGGCTGCTTCTTGCAGAACGGAAAGTATCACCTCTGCATCATTACTGCAAATAACGTAGTTCCATTTCAAACTCTCAGCCACAGAACGGTATGTTGGTTAGGCATGAATCATCAATATCGTCAATATCTCACATCTGATCCTCCCTAGCTTGGGGGGGTTTCAATTGATTCTTCAGGTATTCCTGCTTTCAGCTTATATTGTTAACTTTTTTCCCAATATAAAACAAGCATGCTTTTACTCTTTTCCATCTTACAAAGCCATGGCCATATTCAAGACTGGATAAAGTGTCCTAGCCAATATTTTGAAATTTATCCTTTTCTAACAAGTGCCATTTGCTCTTAACTGAAATAGATGTCTGAGGTCTCTTGCCACTTCATTTCAGTTTTGATGCAAACAACCTTAATATTTTTCAAGTGCTTTCATCCTAATTCATTACAAGATTTTCCCATTTTGCCTGTTTTTTCCAGTGTGTTAACCTGTCATTCAGCTTGGCACAATGTGTGGGTGAACTAATGATTCTTTTTGTTCCCATCATCATACTCCTGATAGCCTTTTCAGGCTTTGCAGCTTATTTTGTCAATAGATTGAGCACCCTAAATCAAGAGCTTGAATCTTGTTATTCATTGCACATTGAAAACTCAATATCAGCATTTGCTGGTAATTCAATTTCAGAGGTCATTCGTTAGGATGTACTCCTCTGTGTTTAACAGGCTCTCCGCTTGCACATCTTAAATTTAACTATGTGAGGCAAAAATGATAAATATATCAGAAATGAGGTAATTTTTGGGGGGAAATACAGAGCAAAGCATCACAGAGATAGAGAGAATGACTAATAACAAAAATATTGTCCAATTGCACATATATCTGCAGTAGTTGAAATGGGCCGCTTTATGCCAGTATGCTACATTGATGCTTTCTGCTGATGGAAAATGACATAGAATAGCTGATAGTGGTATTTTTCTAAATTAGATTTTTCCAAATCTTGCTTTGATTTTGATGGGCAACTAGTTTCTATAAGGAACATAAATTTATGAGCATAACTTACTAATATTTATGTATTGAATGTGGTATAAAAATTGGATTTCTAAGTCCCCAGAAAAAATGTATGAAGATAGGTTTACAGTAGGCTATTAATCAGAAAGGCAGATATGAAAAAAAAAGGAGGAATGTTGAAAGACATGTATTGCTATCCCTGTTCTGTTGAGCAAATAGGCAAAATGAATTCAAATGTAGCATTGGGTACTGAGAAAGATAAAGAATGAAAGAACAATACGGGAGTTAAAATCTTCAAGATAAAGCTAAGCAATATACTTCAGAGAAATGAATGGATGGAACAGCTTGTTAACTGCTCAGTGAAATGTAAAGGATACAGGCATCTCAAAATTACAGAGACAAGTAATCAAAGCCTGAAAAAAAGAGAAGGAATAAGAGGCAGTTGAATAGCATGTAGAGATTTATTATAGTGGTATTTCTTTCTGTGTGTGTGAAACCCAGTTTTGTCTCTCTGGTGAAGAGATTATTCTGGAGATCTTATATTGCGGTATAACTGATTAAATTTATGAAACATTTGGAGAATGTTTATAAAGACTTTATGAAAAGACCAGAAAACTTGGAAGTGAGCCGCTATGTTTAAAAAAAGAGATCTCTGCAGTGTTGACTGAGGAGAGAGCATCATATTGAACAGCCCCCATGGGATCTTTGGACCTCAGAGCTGAACCTAGAAAAGCCTTGTAAAAAGGTCTGTAAAAAGAATTGTGCAATAACACTGAGACCTTAAAGTAGTTATGTATTTTAGAAGTACTTCCTTTCTCTGAGCTGTGGAAGAATTTATTCAAACGTTCAGTTCAACTACACAGTCACTCTCTGTTTTGGCTGATCTACATTAGGTCTCAGACAGGAGATAATATATGTTCCAACCACTTATTCTACCTGAAATTTTAATATTCCTTGAAATACCAAAGAGAACAAAGGATTGACACTTGTATCCTTTACCTCAGCAATGAAGCCTTTATTGTGTTCCAAAAGAAAATATGGCAACAGCTAATTTATTTTTCTTTTTAATGTGGATTTCTAAGCTTCAACATTCGTAATATCAGAGCAAGACTACAGGTGTAACTGTCTTGTCCTGATAATATTTTTAAAGGAGCTAAAGTTCATTATATCATAAGTGAATTCTCAGGCTGAATTGAAAAGATTTATTTACAGGTGTCAGCAAGGTAAAGCAGCTACTAGTACTGCAGTTAGCAGATGCTAATAACTCTGCTGAAAGGACATACAGCACTCGAGCTTGCATCTGAATGTATTCATTTAAATTTTCTAAATTATTTTTGAGGTTTGCATATTTTACCTTTTATTTACATTCTGCTTTGATTGATGAAACTCTTAACATTTTGTAAGCATTGAGGAACTGTTTCTTTATCATGTGCATACAGAAAAGCAGGGAACTCTAAAGGTAGGGAGATCTCTAACATCTTTTGGACTCTGCTAAGAACAGAGGAATAATTTATTCAGCTGTTGGATGTACTCTGTTTTTGATCTCCTGTCTGTTGATGTTCATGTGTTCTGTCTCAAACCACGGAGGCCCACTGGAGCTTTGCCAAGAGCTCTCTGCTACAGCTGTCAGAACAGCAAGTCCTGACGAAGCACCACGCAGTAATCTGGAGAGGGAATAAGTGGAAGGCAGCAGGGCTGTGGCTGTGGCTCTGATCTCTAAGCAATATTTGAAGTTCTTAGACCTCCATAAATGCAAATCCACTGCTTATGTTAAGGAGAGGAAGGGCACCAAGCAGTGGAGACCCAGTAGCTTGACCTGACACAGCCATGGAACAGAGTGTGAAAGAAAGATGAGTTAAAGATATAAGTGAAATAATAATTTTAAAAAATAGTTAGAAGAGTGAAGCAAAGGTAGATTGTGTGAAACTTGCTTGAGGTCATTCTATGATTGACACTTTATGAGGTTGTTCAACCTGGAGAAGGGAAGGCTCCAGGGAGACCTTTAGCCCCTTCCAGTATCTAAAGGGGTCCTACAGGAAAGATGGGGAGGGAGTCTTTATCAGGGAGTGTAGTGATAGGACTATGGGTAATGGTTTTAAACTGAAAGAAGGGAGATTTAGATTAGATATCAGGAAGAAATTCTTTACTGTGAGGGTGGTGAGACACTGGACCAGGTTGCCCAAAGAACCTGTGGATGCCCCATCCCTGGGGGTGTTCAAAGCCAGGCTGGATGGGGCTTTGAGCAACCTGGTTTGGTGGAAGGTGTCCCGGCCCAGAGCATGGGGGTTGGAACTCAATGATTTTTAAGGTCCCTTCCAACCTAAACCATTCTCTGATTCTGTGAGTCTATGATTTCTTTGTTAGACTTTGGTAGAGCAATTAGAGAAGCTGGAAAATGTAGGTACTAACCCAAGTATTGTGAAATGAGAAAACTAACTAAAGGGGAGATCTCAAAAATGGAAACCGACTGGGAGCAATTTAGTCAAGTGCATCAGGAATGGCTCCAAACAGAGACAATATTAAATATTTGATTTTTGAAGAAAGTTTGTTACAGAAAATAGTGTCCTAACATAATCAATAATAATAATAATATAGAATAAAATATGCAGGAAAGATAGCAATGACTTCGAAATTGAGTTGAATACAAATGAATGCGTAAGTCCACCCTTTTGGGCTTAATAAAATGTTGTCAAGGCATAAGGAAGATTTAAAAAAAGTTGAATACAAAGTCAGTCTGTTGGAATGATAGAAAAAATTAAGGAAAACTTAAATTTTAAGATTTAAAAATAAGTCCCATTTTTGAAATTGAGGTATTATAAGCTATTGACCAAATTCACTAGAAAAAATGGTAGAAGCAGTTATTTTTAGCTTTTAAAATTAGTCTAAAAATGCACTAGAGAATTTTTATTATTAACTGAGGCCAAGGCAGAGTAACAACAGGGTTGTTTTTTTTCATATCTTGTATTATTCTGGAATGAACACTGTTTAGGTAAAAAATTGCAACTATCACCTATATCTTTATGCTTAAAAAGAAAAAAATGAAAAAGATGCTCTTTATGTTGTTGAGCTATTTCTCCATACTTGAATTTATAAAGAAATAGGCCTAGGCCATTAAAACACAGTTAAAAAAATTAGTAAATTTAGAGTGCAAGTGCAAGGCATTTGTTTCCTTGGAAACATTCTATTGCAATTTCTTTCAGATGAGATGCAGTCATTTTAAGTAGCATGTATTTAGGAGACCTAATGAATTTGTCTCTGGATAGCATATAAATATGAAAAAAGGGTGCTGAAATTGGTGAAGCTACTTCTGGTTTCTATAGAAACAGCCAATACATTGTCATGTACTGGTGGTATTAGGAAGAACAATGTAATTAAAATAAGATGATTTATTCAGCACTTTGGAACGCTAAAGTTATTCTTCTTGCACTGTAGGAAAAATCCTTTCTGAATCTATGGACAAAAGTGTCAGGGAGATATGGTGAGGGTACATTTGTACTTACATAACGTCATTTGTTTTTAAATGTTAATATTCAAGTTTCCTTTCTGAGCATGAAGGCACGTTTTATGTGGCCGTAACACATATGTGAGCAGTCCTGCTGTGTTTATTTGGAAACCTCACACGGTGGTATCACAGGTGAGAATCATAGACCTGGCTGTGCATATAATATCTCCAGAAGTAACTGCTCCTGGAGAGACTGAAATTGGCCAGGAAAAAACCCCATGCCTCCTTCTGCTGTGGGAGTATTCGAGTGAGAAGCTGTTGGGTAAAAGCAGTTCTGTTTTCAAACCATTTCTAGACAAATTTTAGACCCCCAGCAGTGACCAGTATGCATTTAAAAAAAACAAGAGTATGAAAGCACAGCAAACTTTTTTATCACAATTCCCAGCAATGGTTACCTAGGCCTTTCTGACTGACAGTTTGGGGTCTTCCTCCACCACAGCTAGCATCTTTGTCTTTTGTGGTGCTCTTTGAGTTTTCATGCTGTGGAATTGGTTGTTCTTGATTAATTTTATTTTTTTTTAACATCTGCAACATCCTGTAGTAAGGAATTAATCAACTTAAATATGCCTTGTATGAAGAAGCATCTCTCTCTGTGTATTTTGAAGCTCCCTTTTACTAGTTTGGAGTCTACATTCTTATAATGGAAGAAACCATTCATGTTCTCCATGCCCTTCGGACTTTATTTCCAATGCTTTCCAAGTCCCTTAGTAGTCTCATTTCTGGACTGAAAAGTCCTTTATTATTGCTTCTCATAGAAAAGCCGTTCTGTATCTTGATGTTCCTTGTTTGTTTCCTGTGTACAGGTTTCACTGCTTATCCTATTTCAGATGGGGAGATAATTTCAAACAAGAAATCTGATGGGAAAATGTTGTTTTTTTTCCTTCCTAATAAATAGTCAATGATTTCCATCACAAGATTCTTCTCAAGCGATCAGAAAGTGACTTTACAAAAAACAGTGTACATTGTCCATGCCTAAAGTTTTATCAGTCAACACTGGATTAAGCTCAACTGCTTATTCATTTTAATCAGTCTCCCTTTTCTTTAATTATTCTCAGGACCTCTTGATAATCTTGAGTTATGTCTGAAAACAGAGCAGTTACAAACAGGAAAACCTTAAATAGAAAACCAAAATATTTTTTTTCAATAACATAAAGAGAAATGCATTACTCGTTAAAATACTTTAAAAGAACATAAAATTGTAGCATGCTTGATCTTCCTCTCTATGATGTTCTCACGTGTTTTGATTAAAACTGCCATTAGAGCTTTCAGTTGGAGATCAGAGACATAGATTGGATTTGTCATGTGGTTGTGGCTTTGTTGTGAACATGTAGCTAAAAAGCAAATAGGTGTCATCTGCCTCAACACCTTACCCTATAGAATAGATCAGCACAAATGGCTTGCACTGCAGTAGATAAAAAATCTTGTATTTTGTGCAAAATAAGCTTTCTTTGAAGTTGAAATGCACTTTTTATGACTAGTATAGGTGTAGTACTGTTTCAGAGAGGAAACTTAAATGAGTCCCCCATTGCATTAATTACCCAACATGCCAGTAGGAAGAAGCAGTTCCATGCCAAAGCACACAATCGAAAAAGGTAGGACAAGCAGTGAAATTAAAAAGCTGGCCATTTTACGGGTTGGCAACTGAGGCACTGACTCATCAAGGGTTTTTTTATCCATGACCATCCAGAGTGCCTGTAGTCTTATTAGAGTTGTTTTGAGACTTTATCTCCGGATGCTCAGGACAATGACTATAAAAGCACGTTTCTCTCGCATCACTTGCATAAAGCTTGAGGGGAATTTAGGAAAGTGCAGTGCACACAGGTTTCAGGTGACCAGCACAGGGCTGAGGCGAGCAACAGCTTCTGAATTGCTTGTGTGGAGGCTTTGAGCTTTCTTAACAAACTAAATACCAGGCAGTCCGTGTGCTTTATGCAGAGAAGTGCTATACAACACCCATCTGAAAGATATGCCTTGAATTCAGCATCATAGCATGCTTTTCAAATCACCAGAACCAAAAGAATCTGTTTGAAACTGATTTAATTTGCCTAAATTACCTTTCTTGTCAAATGCCTGCAGCCATGAACTGCCTGCAGCCTTAGTGAAGAAGCTTTATTATTATGTTGGACTGTGTTGACACCAGAAACTATTACACCTTCCTTTGAAATTATTTCTTTTATGTCCAGAAAATGCTTAAAGAAGTGGACTGTGGTTTTCTAATGCTTCAGGGTGATAAATCTGCAAATAGAAAAAGAGCAAAAGCTGTTATTAACAAACTAAAGCCAGCAGGGTAGGGAAACTGGTGCTTTCCCTAAGCAAGTTCCTCAGGCGTGTCAGGAATTAATTGTCTAAGGTAGAACAAAGCAGGTTTAATTATGAGTACTTTTCTGAGCAGGGGTGTTGCAATTAGTTATTTTTGAAAGCTATCTTTATGGGGGAATTTAAATACTATGTATATCAAGTTCCCAACTGCTATTAAAAGTGTTAATTTATTGTTCTCTGAGTCAGTTCTTACTATGTGGTTTGAAGATTGAACAGCATAGTTTTTCTGAGGTATGTATCAAACATATAGAAAAAGATGGTCTTTTGTATTAATTTTTATTTTTCTGTTGCAGAGCTAAGATACACAGGTAATTTGGTTAGATATCCTATTAAATAACAGACAAGCAAGTATATTTAATGATTAGCAGTAAAAAATGTTCAAATTGACAGTGACAGTTTATGTAAGGCCCCAATGAATTCAGCAAAATTAACAGTATGTTCCCATTACCGACTTCACAGTCTCTTCTTTTCCATTACTGAGAGATGACTGTTGCTCCAAAAATGTGTTAAAAAAAAGTCACAAACCTAAACCCTATCCCCTTAACAGTGCCGGACAGCATGTATATACGGATACGTAACTATGTACATTTCACAAGGGTTTTTTAGAAGCTGGCTATATCTGGGTTTGTTTCATCTTTCAAATAAGAAAATATTAAAGAATCACTACCTTAAATCACCATTTGGGAATTTATTACCTTTCATTGCTCTATATTGTTCTTCTTCCTTTCCTGGCAGCAGTTGGCCTTTATTTCTGCCTCTCTGTCCCTGTTTCTACACATTTGTGCTTCTCCACTCTCTGATCTTCCCGACTCTCTGGTTGAGACTTGTCACTTCTGTGAAGGTGCCTGCTGCTAAGGAGCTGCCTCCTTCAGCCTGTTGGGGTGGTAGAGCCTTTTGTGTCCCCTCCTCTCAATTTAACTTTATTTCAGTTCTCCTGCAGTTCCTACAGCTGTCAGGTTTCTGTATGGCTTTCCATTTCTCATTCCAGGCAGCTATTATGAATTGGGTATATATTGTGGGGTTTTTTTAGGGTTGGTTTCGGGTTGTGGTTTTTTTGGTACAAAATAGCTTAATTTTCTACTTTACTAATGAACTATGGGCTTCTTTTTATAACTCTGTGAAGAAATAGCTATGCATGGTGATTTCTCCATAGACAAAGCAGAGGCTATAAATATGCAAATATCACTTTTGGCTTTACAAAGTTTAATCGCTTTGTATATTATGCAGATTCCTAGGCTGAAAAATCTGACTAGAGCAAGTAACACGTTCGTATATTCACTGTCTTAAAAACGCAGGCGGATTGCTGAAAAGTGTGCCGGGTTTTTGAGTCTGCAGGTTTACATCTTGTTGATGTTATTACAGGGTGTGTAGGGTACTTGCAGGACCCGGGTTCTTCACTGAATGCGAACATCGCGTTTCTAAACTACATTTTGCAGAGCCTGTGAAAATCAATTGGAGCAGCTGCTGCTGCCATCCTTCTACATGTGGAGATCACAAGAAGGCAGAGCTGGAAGGGACCTCAGGAGATCATCTAGTATATCTCTACCCTAGAGCAGGATCGGCTAGTTCTGATCATTTCCAAACAGCCATAGATTTTTGAGCTTGAGGCGAGAAATCAAGAAGTTCTCATGTTGTCTTTGGTATTTGAAGTGATTTTTCTTTCGTTGGTTAAATATAAAACAGAAGTATAATCCAGGAAAATTGTTTTTTAAAAAAACAGCTGTGTGCTTCCAGTTCCTGTCAGAGCTCTAGGCCCTGATCTCTGTAGCCATGTGCTGTGTTAAGGGTATTAGACAGGCGCTCAAATGCCTCACAAATTTGGGAACCGGTTCAGTATAATACTTCAAGCCCTCTCTCTGCTCAGCTGGTATTTCAAGTGAGGTTAGTAGAAGGACTAACCTCTGAACACCCTGTTGGAAGTGCAGGCTGCTATGTTTTAGCTATCTTAGGGAGAGAGATTTAGATATTAATAACCAGGAGTCTTCCAGTGTCCTAGTTTTAAGGATCACCATATTCAGAGAGATGGATTGCTTTGATCTGGCCACTTGCCTTGAAGTTTCTCTTCACTGGAGGCAAATCAGAGAAAAAGAAAGCAAAGGTATTGATTCACAAAATTCAAAGTAGACAACATAGATGCAGAATTTCATGAAGAAAGGTGGAAAAAAGAAATTCATATTATTCATGTATTCCTTAGAATAATTCAAAATCTCTCCTACTTTTTAAGATCCAACTCACAGGCTGTTAAAATATTCAGAATCCTGTGGCTGAGGACTTATCTCTGCAGGAATCCAACCCACTTTGGTATAAGTCCTGAATAAGGATCTAGATTTGGGAACTCTTGTGGTTTTGATTTGGGAAGGAGATTTAGGAACTTTGGCATTTCCTTTTACATCACAAACTTCTGTAGAGATTGTTCATATGCATTAATTACATGATGGGAACTAGTGGATGAGACACATTATTTACTCGTGAGCCCAGATGTGCTTTGAAGTACTAATGACTTTCCCTGCTGCCCTGCATTTTCAGCAGAGTGGCAGAAAAAGCCTCTGCTTCAGCAGAAGCAGCAGAGACCGCCTCTTGCCACGACAGTCAGTAGGAAGATGAGGTGGGACGTGTAGGATTGAATCCCCCGTAGACAAAGGCAGGATCGTGGCTGTGTCCTTATAACACTGAACTGTTTGACAGCAGTGCTCCTGTCACCTCCATCCCTCACTCCCTGTCAGCCCTTTAAAAGAGTAAACTCTGCTTGGGTTTCTTTTTTCAGGAGAGGGTATCAGACTAAGTCCTTCACGGGACCGAGGTATCTTCTGCACGGGGAACACCCTTCTGCCGAGCACCTCCATGTTGGCCTCATAGGCAGTTTCTGACTGAGCACACAAGCTTTGCTCCCTTCCTGTATGGTCCTGACACTGGGGTCTCACCAATTGCAAGTTAGGCAGTGACACGCAGCAGCATGGGACCGTGGGAGTCTTGAATCATCAATTTCCCTCATCCCCAGTCGTAAACAGTGATTTATAAATAAGTCCAGAATGATCAACAAGAATATTCACTTCCTGCCATGTGCTTTTTATACATGTAAGTCCCAAATCCTCACTGACCTAATTACTTTCCCTGGCTCTATAGCTAGCCGAAGCTTTTGAGGGCAAAAGGACCAAAACCATACACTTCTGAAGCTTCCTAGAAAGAGGAAGGACAGATCCTCAGACTGATCCTCAGAGTGCTTTGAGTTCATAAAATACAAGGGAGTATGTGTAGACCCAGGTCCAAAACACTGTGTTGTCTAAAGCTCTTTTTGGATCTAATTCTAATTCCTTGGGAATTTATAATAGAATCTTATGTATATATAACTATAATACGTAAATTGTACAAACTGATACTTTCTTTTATCGCATTTAGTTTTCCTGTGTGTGGACTCTTTACATATATTAACAAGCTACACTAGTACTTCAACATTTAAAAATTAGTTACTTTTTCACATTTTAAAATAGTATATAATTTGTTGGAGATGATAGTTATTAGCACAAAGAGAAAAACATAGGTTATCATGTTATAATCCATCAAAAAAATAACCTTTTTTATCCACTAGGTGTTAAGAGTGTACAAAGCTGCAGTACAACAGACATTGGATATACTTTTTCTCCCTGAAGGAAGAGAATTTCTTACAAGCACAGATGCAGTGAGCCGGGACTCAGCTGATCGTACCATTATTGCATGGGACTTCCAAAGTGCTGCGAAAATCTCCAATCAGATTTTTCACGTAAGTTTAACAATTAGTATTCTTTGGGTTATGATTTAGTATTTCATACTTGTCAACATCATAAAAAAAAGCTTCTGATTTTCTGCGAGATCATTGTGTGGTGTAGAAAATGTTCTAAATGTTAAGTTGAGGGCTTGCTTTATTTTTATATTTTATATTTTCAAAACACTTATTCTTAAAAATGACCTTGAAGACTGATAGGTCTCCTTGTGTTAAAAATGTTTACATTTCAGTGCTCACTCACTGACATCTGAGCTATATTTAGGCAAGGCCACTGTAGTGCCATTCTAGCTTGCCAGTGGTGCATGGCAGTAGTTGCTATAGTGCCAGATTTCCTTTCTCACACTTTTTCATCAGCTTTAATGAGGGCTACTCACAAATTGAGTTTAATATTCGCATAGTAATAGCAACCTGCTACATGCATATAGGTATCTAGTACAGCATAATCACAGAGGCAAAATTTACTTTTATCAGTGCAGGTGCAGTATTTCTTTCAGTAATCTATCCAGGCAAGACATTTAATGGACTAAATTGTCTAGAAAGGCTGACAGCTTCAAAGGAGATTACCAAGAAAGTTAATAGATAATTCCAACTCCCTAGGCCTTTTTTGAAAACCCAAGTCTAATATCCTATGTAATGTAATATGATTGGATTGTATATAGGTGCTTTTTGGCTGAAATGAACAGTTCCCTACTGACAAGGACATGAAGCTGATGATCTCGTGGGATTGTTTCATGTTTAATTTCCACAGTTATGTCTTTGCCCAATATTGGATCTGTCAACATCTTGGATAGGCAACAGGAAAAAAATGGAAAAAAAAAAACCAACAAAAAAAGGTGTGAATATATAAAGTACACACCAGTCAGGTTCAGTATCAAGGAGTGAAAAACAACCAAGCAACTTTTTTCTCCTTATCCCCTGCTAAACAAACAAAGTCCCCCAACAGCCTACCATCTGATGACTTACAGCGTCCCTGAAATGGACTGTTTTCTGCCTTTTCTGCACTGTGAATAAACAAAACTAGGTGGTTATTTTGGAAACTCTGCTTCACTTTCTGAATTTCACCTCTGAACCCTTCAAGGCAGAAGAGAACCCCTGAGCTCTCCAAACAGATCAGATCCCAACAGGATCTTGTCTACTGCTTGTCTGAATTAACAAATCATAGAATCATAGGATCGTTCTAGTTGGAAGAGCCTTTTAACATCATCAAGTCCAGCCCTTAACCTGGCACTGCCAAGTTATTGTTACAAGGTGTCACTAAGCACCACATCTACATGTCTATTAAATACCTCCAGGGATGGTGACTCAACCCCTTCCTGTTCCAAGGCTTGACAATCCTTTCAGTGAAGAAATTTTTCCTAATATCCAATCTAAACCTTCCCTGATGCAATTTGAGGCCATTTCCTCTTGTCCTGTTGCCTGTTACTTGCAAGAAGAGACTGACCCTCACCTTGCTACAGCCTCCTTTCAGGGAGTTGTAGAGAACGAGAAGGTCTCCCCTCAGCCTCCCTGTCTCCAGACTAAACAACCCCAGTTCCCCCAGCTGCTCCTCATAAGACTTGTTCTCCAGACCCCTCACCAGCTTCACTGCCCTTCTCTGGACACACTCCAGAACCTTGATGTCTTTCTTGTAGTGAGGGGCCCAAAACTGAACACAATACCCGAGGTGCGGCCTCTCCAGTGCTGAGTACAGGAGGACAATTGCTGCCCTGGTCCTGCTGGCCACACCATTTCTGATACAACCAGGATGCTACATGGCCTTCTTAGCCACCTGGGCACACTGCTGGCTCATATTTAGCTGGCTGTCGGCCAACACCCCCGGGTCATATTCCACCAGGCAACTTCCCAGCCACTCTTCTCTAAGCCTGTAGTGTTCATGGGGTTGTTGTTACCCATGTACAGGACCTTGTTGGTCCAACCCAACTTGGCCTTGTTGAACCAAATAGTTGAATAGTTAAGAGTTCTAAAATAACCCATTACTACAGTATACCCAGCATAACAGCCCAGTGCTCCTGCAGGTTGTGTTGTGCTTTCTGATCCCTTCCTGTTAGATCTAGTTTCTCCCCAGAAGCATGCCTGACCAGGTGCGCTGCCTAACCCTGTTTTGGTTTCTGTGCCCCATACCTTACAAAACCCAGAACTTCCTTCCCTGTTCATCACTTCCAAACCACATAACAAAACCAGACTTTCTTCCCACTCTGCCACATAGCCCATGGTGTCCAGTGGTCATGGTCAGCCTGGTGTCCTTCATGTGCAGACACATCCTACAGCCAAAGCTCTCTTAACTTGTATTCCTGGCATCAAACTTCATGACTGTGTCTTTGGATTAGGCTGAATATAGAATACATTTGGACCTGGTGGAAATGTTGTGAGCACAGTTGATTTCTGGTGCTCTCACCATGCTAAGTTTTGAAAGTAATCTTAATTCAGTCCTAAATAGGAACACTAGTGTAAAGCCAAGTGTTAATTTTTGCAGAGATTTATGACTTTACAGCCAGCAGCAGTCTACATGGCAAATCACTGTCATAAGTAACTTCTGACATAGTTAGCTAATAATGATTAATTTTTCTTATTTTTTTTTTTAATATACGAGTGGAGTGGTGAAAGATGTCTGTTTAAATGGGGTGATTTCTATTCCTGTCAGTGTGGCCAGAGCTGAGACGATGGAGGATTTGATGACTGTAAAAAGTAGCATGGGAGGCACAGCATGGCTTTGGAGGAAGGGATACAGGAGAAGAGGATTCACTTTCGTATTCAAACTTCAGTTTCTCTTGGGCAGGAAGAGGATGATTGAGTACTATCAGCTTGGAGTTACCTTTCTGCAGTATAATTATATTCAGAGAGAGATTTTGGTCAATATCTAGAAAATCAGGGTAGAAATTTGATTTGATATCTGTCTTGGGTGTAGGACCTTCAGTAGATTGTAATAAGTATCTTTATATAATGTGTACTACGGAGATGACTTCTGTATACTTTGCCTTTTACGGTCTTTCAATTTTCAGGTCAAAAAGATTTGTTCAGATGAATCACATTATTTTTCTTTAAAATTATTTTTAGGAGCGTTACACTTGTCCAAGTCTGACCCTGCACCCGAAAGAGTCTGTGTTTGTTGCTCAGACGAATGGGAACTACATGGCTTTGTTTTCTGCCCAGCGACCTTACCGAATCAATAAAAAGAAAAGATATGAAGGACATAAGGTATTCTTCTTCACTGGGAAGCTAGTATCCAAGTCTAGAAGGAAGACAGATAGCAAAATACCTGTGCTTTTTAATATGTAATAGTGTTTGATTATAAATCAGTGATAGATATTAATTGGCTTCATTTGCTTTCCTGTGTGCCAGTCTATTTTGAATCATATGCACTTTGAAGAAAATAGTTATTAGAAGATTTATGAATACTTAATAGCTTGATTAAATAAGGTTGTGTTATAACTGTGTCTTAATAAACACCTGGAGAAGTCCTTAGTGTATATTTATTTAAAGATACTTTTTTTTTGGCGTACCGTATTAATTTTCAGTATATCACAATGAACTTTTTTAATCAGCATCAGGAGTTACACTGTTATTGATTTCCACAGGTGGAAGGATTTGCAGTGGGCTGTGAATTTTCTCCAGATGGAACACTTTTGGTGACGGGAAGTTCAGATGGCAAAGTGTTTTTCTACAACTATCATACTGCTAGGATTATTCGCACTTTGTCTGCACATAAAGAAGCTTGTGTGAGTGCAATATTTCACCCAGTCTTGCCATCGCTCCTTGCGACATGTGATTGGGCTGGAGAAATCAAGATCTGGCAATAGCAAGCAGAGCTACTTTTCAGGGTGTCTCCTGTAAGTCTGTCAAAGGCACAGGGAATAAACCATGGTATGCAATGCGAAATTTTGTTGTGATGTGTTGTGAGCAGGAGAGACTTTTGTCTTACACGTCTAAGTGTGTGCTTTCGTAATGCAGTTAAGATGGTCTTGAGATTAGCTGCTGAGCAAAGAAGTGGTCTTACTCTCTCCACCAGCCCTGGTGACAAATTTCTGCCCTTTTGTGTCAATCTTCTGGTGCTCATCTAACCCCACCCTGGTTTGAGTAGCTAAACTTGAAGAAAATTATTGCTCCTTTTAAGCAGCTTTTCACTGCAGCTTTCTTAAACTAGCTTTTCACTAGTTTAGCTCCCTTACCTGGTCACTGAAGACTTAGACAAGCAATGGTGTAGTTCTAGGCAAAACAGCTTCTACACGCAAGAAGGGGGAGCGTGGCAGGGCAGGTGGGACTGCTGCTTTTAGAAATGGGTAGCTGTTCCAAGGTGAGCTTACTGCAAAATGCCTTCTGAGAGTTCCAGGGAAAGGTGTGCCAGATAACTTGAAGGTAATATTTAAGTCAATAAGTTTGTGTTCTTGAAATCCCAACACTTAAACTTGAGCTTTAAACTTACATTTATGACATATGTACATAAACAAAGCAAAACTAGGTGTAAATATTTTTAATGAAAAAATAAACTTTTTTTTTAATACATGGTGTCTGTATTTCACTGTTTTACTCATGTTATTCGTGACAAATTAGTACTCGAGACTGTAATGGATTTGATATTTGGGGGGGGGGGAACAATGAATATGATACCCTAATTTATTGCCAACACCTGCATTTCTCCATACCTCTTGATGTCACTTACACACAGAAAATTGTCATCATGGAACACAGGGGATGTTATTTGACATTCAGACAGGAGCTGGGCTATTCTCCAGCAAGCAGAAAATTCATTAGCCCATAACTGTGTATTTACATATGTGTACATTGCCTGTAAATGTATTTTAAATTTGCATTCCCTACACTTGTATTGCTTGGTTCTATAAAGTATTATTTATTTTATACGTGTGTGTGTGCATGTATAATATACGTATTGTTGAAAAAAATATGTCTATGCATCACATAAACCATAGGTATTCCCAGCCCTGACTCCATAAAAGTATGTGCTGCCTTGAAGTGAGTGCTATAAGCTTGGCTTGCATTTGGTCTGATTAGTCTGTCAAGGTATTTTAACACACAGAGGATAATTGTGTTGAGTAAATTGTTAGAAGTCATGTATAACACCAAATTTTCCTGTGTGACATCATTATATTCTTCTGATTTTTTTCTTATTGGCACAAATGTAAGGATTTTTTTTTATCCATTTTTCACATACTCAGTTAAAACAGCTTTTCAGAGAAGAATTTTCAGACCACTCATGCAATGGTAGATTTTAATCGAGTAATGAGCAAAATGTACTCCATTGGTTTGTAGTTTGTGTTCCTTATAGGTTGTAGTAAGAAATAAATCTGTACCAAGATGTGGATCCATGGTTATATTGTTTGAAGTCAGGACCAAGATATTGTGGCTGAGTGGTTTTAATCATCTTATCAACAGTTATAGCAAGTTTTAACACAGGGCATTAACTTGTGAACTGTGCAATATAGTGTGAGTAACCTTTTTTTTTTTCCCCCAGACCATTCTTAATTTCTTTCTTCCTTGTTCAGCAATTAGCTGTTTGAGGAGAGCCTGGATTTTGTACTTCTCTTGATTCCTCAAGCCAGATGGACCCTTTAAATGGCAACCCATGCAGCGATTTGATGAGTCCTAATTCAAGCTGTGAGATCTTCGTAAATGTCAGAAGGAGTTCAGCTGAAAGTAAGGTAGTAGTTGCCCATCGTTGGGCAGGTTGAATCACAACAGCCTGGCATTTTCTAAGAGAGTGGATCTGTGTCCTTTCCTCCAGGTATTTTAGTTCCAACCTAGATGATTCTATGAAAATGTGCTATTGACACTTTAAAACTTCTGGCAACCAGTAATGTCTATATGAAGGATGGGCAGCACTGTAACCATGCAATGCATCCTGTTATCTCCACAAGAGATTATCTGTCTTTTATTAAATACAGTATTGAGAAAGGCCTCTGCAACAAATGTGAGCTCATGGTAGAAATGCTTTATTGGATGAGGCTCCAGCCTAATTGCTGACTGCTCTGTATCTGAATGAGCTCTCAGCACATTCAGCCTCAGCTGGGAACATCTCTGGATAGAGTGACAGAGAACAGTTTTTGGGAATTGTTGCACATATTGTGTAGAAAAGCAATTGCATTTTGTAATATTACCCATGTTGTTGCTTAAGTTTAACTTATGTCCTGAGGCATAATTCTGGTGTTGGACATTTATCCCTTCTGAAATCATCTTGCAAGCATAAATTTTAGACTATTTGGGGAGAGGGGAAGTTTAAATTTCGTTACAGCTAGTAAAGAAAAATAAAAGAAACTTGACACTGTATAATCTTAAATAATATTAAAATTGGAATTGAATTTGTGTCAGATTTCTAAGATGGCTGGAGTTTTAATTACTTATGAGATCCAGCCAAAGGTTTTATAATGCAATGAAATTATGTTCACAGCATTATCTTGTTAAAATCTCTTTCTAATATAAAACTGATTAAGACACAGACTGAAACTTAATCATTGGAAATATTTTAACATAGTGGTGTCAATTAAGTTTTCATTATGATTCAAAGACAAATTCTTCCTTGTAATCTTATGTAATGAACTGTAATCAAAAAATATCCACATCGCTCCATCATTCTGCAATTACCAAATACTGTTTGGGCTGCAAACAAGAATTATTATGGTCAGATGAAGCTTTTAGAATGTAATGAATTGTTAGTTAATTAATTTTATTCATAAAGTTGTAATCTAAAAATGTTTGAATCTTGCTTTAGGAGCAGTTCTTCTAGCTTTATAGAGAGCTCTCTAGGGCATTGGATATTACAGCCAAGGCAGAGATCTTCAACATTTTGAAATGATCTAGGCTGCATAGATAAACAAGCCAGATTCATTTTAATCTATTTTGTACTGTACCAAAAAGTAATAATGCCAATCTCTATGACTTTATTATTTGCTACTGGAGCGTTATTAATTTGGGGTGTCAGAGGATGCAAGCTATTCAACTGTCTTTATCTCAAAAACCTGCTAATTAGCAGATAGTTATTAGAATCATTGTGTTCACTCAGCTGAAATACTGTTGATGAGTCACTCTGTATTTCAACTATAGGCCTAATCAGGAAAATAAGGTATGGCATTACAATGGGATGACTCTAAGGGACAGACAAATGTAAAGTTACAGCACTATGGCAGAACAGAACAAACCAGGAAGATCAAAAAATCTTGGGGTCTGAAATAGTCCTGATATATGGGTTTGGACTGCATTCTACTGAAAATGTTTGCTCTGCTTGTTTCAGCTGACCTTCATCTTGTTCTCTTAATCCCAGCTCCTTCCAGCCACTGCTTGCATCCTCACCATTTAATTTTCAATTTTTCTGTCCTTGTTTCGGCACCTTGTCTTCTGCATTTAAAAGTGTAGTACTCTATATGCTTACACTACATTCATCTTCCCTTCAATAAATTTCATTTTGCTGTGCTCTGACTCGTGGCTTTCAGGCTTTCATCCCAGCTGTCATTAGAAAGGTAGCCAGAAATCCCAGAGCACTTTGCACTCTGTTCTTGCCTGTATCTGTTTTCCAGTTTTAATGAGGGTTATTACTTTTGGAGATTCTCCTCTTTTTTTTTTTTAACTTCTTCTCTGTCTGCTTCTCTTTCTTGTTTTGATTACTGCTTTACTGTCTTGCAGATCCTTTCTATTAGAGCCTTTCCTACAAGGCACATACACTGGTGTTTTAGTTTGTCAGAAATGCACTTTTTGGGGAAAAAAATAATAGTAACAATAAAAATCTCCCAGTTATTGCTACGTACAATGCTTTAGCCTCAGGAGTTTCAAAGAGTCTTTGGCATTTTCCCCTTTCTTTGATAAATCTCTTACCTATCTCTTCATGACTCACCTCTCTGTGCAGAGTGGTCGTACGTCTGATGTTTTCACACTTCAAAGAGTGGAAATGCAAGAAATTAAATTAATTTATGAATGGAAAAGAAAGCAATTTTAGAAGCACTTGATCTCCAGTGGGAGTGAGACAAGCTGGCCCCTGCCCAGAGCTTGATGAATTCTGCCACATGTGCGGAACAGCTCTGAGTTGGGACACAGCAGCCTGGTCTATAATGGGAATGGTGGGTCTCTAGATGGGAGTAGGGCTCCCAATGAGCTTATTCATCTCCCTTTTCCAGACCTTAGATATCCTTCTACACAAGCTTATTTAGAAGCCTAGCAGAAAGTTCCTAGGTACTGCACAAAAATGATGGTACTTCATCCAAATGTAATTCTTGCTACATTTTCTCCATTCTGGATAAGTGCCACTTAAAATCAACCTTAAAACTTGTGCAGGAACTCTTTGGAGAAGTTCATCAAGGTTGAAAATGCCAGAAGTTACAGTCCAGACAGCTTCATCTGGATCCATTTGTCTCCTATTTCTATCAGCAGGGCCACTGAACTCATGTAATGTTTCTAGTCCCGAGTAAGATTTATACTAACGAATTGTTTGTCCTTAGAAGAGCAATTTATGTTATAACTGGTACCATCCCTCATACAGACCTGGTTACCTTGAGAAAGCAATTTTCTTCTGTTCAGGTTGTTACCACTCTCTTATAAGCAAGCAGCAAAGAATTGCCTCAGAATATCATATAGATATATCTTCACCCGTGAACTATGTTGTTTTTCATGTTTTTTCTGCATAATTACCTCCTTTGATACCTTCCCATTAAATGATAGAAGTAAATTCCAGAACCCTTCTATGTCACAGTGCGTAGGAAATTATTTAAGTTGAATATTAGGTAAAGAACATCATACTTTATGAAGCAAATGAGTTATTCTGATTTCTTGCTTTTCCTTGCTTTGTTTATCCTTGATAAGGCAAGCTCTTCTTGTTTCCAAATAGAATTTCTTATAAGTAAAGATAAAAGATCCATTAGACCCAACCAATCTAGATGGTTCATTTGTACATCTTTGCTATTTGTTTTAATACAAGCAATTACTTGAAATGCAGTTACCATTTCAACTCATGTTGTGCTTT
>JAOXJM010000041.1:10203326-10216169 GCA_026413425.1 Tringa solitaria
AGTGTCTCACCACCTTCACAGGAAAGAATTTCTTCTTGATATCTAATCTAAATCTACACTCTTTCAGTTTAAAACTGTTCCCCCTCATCCTATTGCTCCACTCCCTGATAAAGAGTCCCTCCCCCTCTCTCCTGAAGGCCCCCTTTAAGTACTGGAAGGGGCTATAACCCCAACTCTCTCAGTCTGTCTACATAGGAGAGGTGCTCCAGCCCTCTCATCATCTTCAGGGCCCTCTCCACTGGTCTTGCTTGCAGCCAGAGCCCAGAGCTTTTCTTTGGCCCGTACTGCAGCTATTTATAAAAAAACAGCATAAATTTGCCCTGAGTTTGTGGCTGTGCTTGCAGGACAACTCTGCAGCAGTTTAGTTTTCAATTAATAAACTCTGGCACTGCTATCACAGTCTGGTCACGGCTGCTTCAGTGGCAGTTGAATTGCAAAATTCACCCGAGGAGCTGTGTACTTCCTTGGGTAATTGGCATTTTGAGAGCGTTACAGAGAAGGCAGTAGAGACATTGTATCATTATTAAAATAAAGACAATGCTTCGGGGATTCCAGCATCTGATATAATTTACATTTGGACCTGAAGTCAGTGCTAGTGCAATTTTTAATAATTTTTTTATTAATGATGTATAGAATGTTTTCCTTGTTTTTCAACATACTAGCTGAACTACAACATTAATTATGCATCTTTAGAGGTTTTTGCTATTTGGCACATTTTGAATGCCCTTCAGAGAGGGAGGTTTGCAAGTGAGAAGTCTGACAAGGTTCCTCGGAGGGAATCGGCAATTTCACCTCTTACTTTTACAATTGTTTATATTACATTATGTGTTCTCTTTGGTGCAAAGGAACTAAATACCACTGCAATAATGGAAAAAGCATCCCTTTTTACAAAATAAAAATGTAGCCAGGACCCGGTCAAAACAGAATCCTTGACTTAAATGCTTGCACTTTGGCCAATATTTACAGGTCTTTAATATCAAAACCCCGTGTTCAAATTTGGATGTGCTCATACAAATACTTGACATGCAAAGTGGCCTTTGGAAATGGTGTTCCACAGGATGAAAACTCAACTCCTGCTCCAGCGTGACTGTTTGGTGGGTCTGGGCTGTGGCACTGCAGGGATTGCTTTTCTGTTCACGTTACCTTGCCGCAGGAACGGATAACACTTAGCCCTGAGCTGACTTCCTTCCCTCCCCCTTTTCTCTACTCTCCCATTTTCCATATATTTTAAAAGATGCTGAAACATTCCCTCGGGGACGGCAGTCCTAAAAAAAAAAAAAATGAGGATATTGACCTTTTGCAATGTGTTTTAAACTGCCTTTTACTTAGGTGTCTGTCAAGGGAGACCTTTGAGAGAAATCATATTCTTCACAATCTGCACTGAGATCTTACAGTAGCATTTTTATTGAAGTTAGGAAGCCTATCTAACTTTCCGCCAAACTTATCTATTTTAAGAAATTCCCATTAGTTTTGCATTAATGATTTCTGAACCTGAGATTTTCTTGCAAGGTGGCAACTGTATGAGAGAATACAAAATAGTTTCATAAGAGAACTTGTCAAAGGAAAATTTTGGCAGTAATTTGAGTAAATTATGGCAAAAATATCAATGGACTCTTCAGATATTTTCTAGAGGGATGTTATTTTTCTTCATAACATAAGGGCTCATCATTTGCTCCTGAAATTAATAGCTCTATTTTTATTTTTAGCATTCATAATTAGACATTAATTTGCTCTCTGAATGCTTACATTTCAAATTCTGCAATCATTCCCTTTTGAGCGAGTACTACTCTAAATCTCTGTGAGAAAAATTCATAACGATTAAGTACATTTGAAGAGTTACTACATTATGTGGGTGATTTATTTTTACAGTCCCATCCATGTTGAAGTCACTGTCAGACATAGAAGACTCCATAGGAATTCCAATCAAGGCTTCCACGCAACGTCACTGCTCAGGTCTAACCCTCACAAGCTCCTACACAAACCTCTTCCTTCTGCTTTTAAATATAACTTTTACCACATATCTCAAGAAATGTTTAAATTGCCTCATGTTTTCTTGCTATTTTTCTCCTGTGCTTCTGTTATTTCTCTGCTTGTTGGTCCTTAGAGGCCCCTCAGGTGAAGGACTACTGCATCGCTGAATGCCTTTAATGCACCCTTCCCATCATGAGCACAACCACAAAGAAACCTGATGTTGGAAGACTTTCAGCCATCAGTTTTAACCGGCCTGTAGAGAACTGCTAAAGTGTGGTGGTGGTAGTTGTGGCTGGGAAGTTATTAAGTACATATCAACACAACAGCGGCATCGTTGATCTCTCTATTTTGAATGCCATCTTTCATCAACCAAATAATATGATGATTTGTGAAAAAAGGAACACATGAAACAAATTGTTTTCTCTTTGTCTATGTGTGGTGCCTAGTCTTCCAGCAGCTAGGCTTCAGAACAGTCTGTCATCCAGGCTTAGGAACATTTTCTAGTGTTATGTATCAGTGAGACGATAAAGCTTGTTTTTCCTTTGTCACCTCTTTGACCTATTGATGCATCTAGGACAAAGATGATAGGCTTGAACCACTTCTGCTTTCTCTGCGTTACACGCTATAAAGGTAAAAAGAATGTTTTCTTTTTATTAGATTGGTTATTGGACAGGAGGTCCTGAAGTTTTGTTCACAGAGGACCACTTCACAGGAGAAGATATCAGGGTGAGAAACGCATAACGCACTTACCACTTCTCTCTCCAACTTCCTAGGAGAGCCCCAGCTGTGGGATTTCATTTCAGATCCCTTGTGCTCAAAGGCTGTGTGCCAGAGCAGTGTCCTCTTAGCAGCAAAGACCCAGCTCTGTCTGAGCAACATCCCTGGAACTGACGGCTCTTGCATGGCTCCTCACCATCGTGCAGAGCCCTGCAGAGGGAAGGGGGAGCCAGGAGAGGCTGGAAGGTGCACTGGACATGATTTTTGCTGCAGAAAGGGTGACACCTTTGAGTGCTCAGCCCTGGATCCTCAGGCAGCTGAAATACCCTCGTGGCTGCTACGGGGGAGACAGCCTCTACGAGGCTGGTGGAAGTTGTTTATAATTGAAAGCCTCTCTGCTGTATTTGGATAGGATTTCTCAAGCTGTACTTTGGAAATTGCTCTTACAGGGGTTTGGAGGATTTGGTAGCAGATGTTTTCAAAGGATGTCCAGGCCCTCGACTAAACATTTGGCACATGTCCATGTGCAATTGCAGAGAGAAGTCTTCCTGGCATTGGTAATCCCCACGAGACACGTAGTCTACAGGGTCCTAAAGCGTAGGTGTGCAGTGAGGTATCTACTTACACCTCTAACCAAGACATTAACCACTAGCTTTGGCCCGTCCAAGCCTGTGATGAAACTGTCTCTTTGCAGAGATGCTGGGAAACAGAAGAAACCTAGGATTTAGAGAAGGAAAGCACACTGCTATGCACTTTTTTCTTGCAGCACTGTTTTCAGGAAGTGTTTTGAACACGTTGGTGCAATAAATAAAAGAAGTAGTGCTAATAGGTTGCCTTGCACCTTTATTATGAAGTGGGAAATAATCAGTAGATCTCATACTCCAGGAGGCCGAACGCATCAGATGTCAGCCTCACATAATGAAATCTCTGCTGTGGGCTGCACAAGAACCACTCTGCAACTGGCAACCCCCTCAGGTAGGAGTGCCTTCTGCAAGGACAGCATTTCAGGGGAACGAGTTCCTCATCTTTCAAGGAATTACACTACTTAACTGACACATTTGTTCCTCACTGTAATGTAATTGCACAGTTTACCATACTGATTATTTTCTATCTTTAAATTAGGTTTTTATTTGTGTCTTAGCAGCCTGCATTTAATGTCTCTTCTGTGGCTGGGGTAAGAAATGTACATCTAGCTTTTATAATGCAGCCAATATTCTTCTCAGGTTTCAGATCAAATGCTCTTGCTGTAGGGCTGAAACTCATCTAAATTATTAATAGAAAGTTTTTAACTGTAAGGAAATTGTCATAATTTAAGTATTGGGAATAATGCATGTAAGTTCGCAAGTTTTATGGTAGAAAATATCTTCCTCCTAATCAGGCTGTGGGTATACATGCAAAGATAAATGAGTGGCCCAGCAAAAGTCTCTGCTATTTTCCTAGGTAAACAATACAATACAGCAGTCAAATGGAAATTCATTTGTTAAATAGAATACAGAGCAGGTTACTCTAGCTGCTGGAGGGGTTATGCTGACAAGGATCAAGATGGGTAGTTTATCTGCAGTTTGTATTCTAATTTGTCTAAATTTCCTGAATAATTCTAATGTGATTCAGATGTGTAAGGTAATTAAATGTGACGTTTCACAGCCAGATAGCACAGTCTGTATCATCAGTAGGTTTAAAATGAGCTCTAAAGCCTTTATAAGATTTGGTGTGTGGGATGTCCCTAGGATGGCTAGAGGCCTGAATTGAATGTACTGTAAATAAACTATGGCATGGAAACTTTCACTGGTACCCAGAGAGGAGAGAAAATGCTGATGAATGTCGAAATGACAACATTTGAATGCAGTGGGTAACTCCTGCCTGACACGCATAGGGCTGGAGCAGAGAAAAATTGATTAATTCAGCCAGCACAGTGAGGGAAAAGCCTGACTCTGACAGCACCATTAATTAGGAAAAATTTTGAGATGGTATATGTTTTTTTCATCTTCGTTCTGCATTTCTGAGGAACTGCTGCCCTGGTGCCTGCTCTGCTGGTGTGGGGCTACGACACGAGGAGACACAATGATTTTCTCAGGTCTGCCCTGTGAGCCTGTGGGAAAGTTCAGAACTGTTCCTTTCTTCATTTCCAGGCTCTATTGCTTGGACAACAGGCGTCAGGCTCGGCAATAATAACGGTAAATCTAACCATAGCCTGGATCCTGAGGGTCTGGAAGGTCCCCGGGTTTGCCTGCTGTTTTCTCCCTTGTTGATGTGTCTCACTTCATTCAGTTTGTTGTTGTACAATCTTAGGTAGGATTGTATAGCCCAAGACATGAAATGTAAACATGCCTCTCTCTTGTGCTTTTGCCTTTTTTTCCCTTTTCCTTTCCTCTTCTTTTACCCCCAGTATTTACAACAGTGCAGTCCCCTCGTGTTATGCCCTAAATGTCAAAACCTGCCCAGGAAGCCTGTGGTACCTTTATCACTGATGTTGCTGTGTGGAGCACACCAAATGTTACAGCAGCTGTAGAGCAACCAAGAGCCTTAAAGGAATCATCCTAGACTTGTCCTGGTGTAAACGTGCTCAAAAATCTCAAAATCTGACTAACTGTCACCAACCTCTGAAAGAGCTACTGAAAAAGAGACTTTGCTCATTGCTCTCTGTCAGCAATATTACATTCATGAGGCTTCTTCTAGACTTTTGCTAGTTAGCCACCTGCTGAAGAGTGTGAGCGTGCTCTGCAGTGAAGGGGGTGACTCTGGGAAAGTCTTTCTCACGTGATGGGTATTTCCTTGTTGCCTCATTAATAGCTGTACCAGTCCAGCCTCTTTAAAGCCTTCCTTTTTTTTTTTTTCCCCCAGGACGAGCTTTTTCTTTCAACAGTTGTGTTGTTCTCCACTCAGCAGGAGAATATGAAAAGATTCAAAGCAAACCATAAGTGTCAATGTCTTACTAGTGTGGATGGTACTAATGGAAGATGGAGCAGATGTGTCAAGGTAGTTGGTGGCAAGGGTGGTGCCTTTTTTGAATAGATCTCTTGCATGGATTGATAAATAGCTTTGGCTTGCAAGCGAGTGTAAATATAAACTGAAGAGTGACAAGAAATGCGATACATGTGATGTCTGTGCCTATAGAAACATGAGGTGGAGTCCAGCTGCTCTGTAGTCATTTCTGAATACTATATGCTGAGACACTTGCTCTGTTTCAGTTGTGGGGCCTTGTAAGGAGAAAGGACTGGCAAGAGAAAGGTTCACAGTAATGGATTCTCTGCAAATACTAGAGGGCAGTCAAAAGTCAATGGGAGATCCCCTGGCTCTGAGGAGCTCTGGCTTTCATCTTCTGCTAAGCCTAGAGGACTAGAAGGCCTGTGGTTGGGATCACGGGGGCTGGAGTGGTTTCCACAAAGACCAGGGGGTTTCTTGGGGACACAGGAGTGAAGTGTAGGCAGCCACAGGCACGTCAAAAGGAATCATTCTAGCTGAGGTGGGTCTGCGATAGAAGTGAACACGCACGTAGGTGATGAACTGCCATTTTCAGACTTAAACAATAGACTTGGCCTCGGAAGGCTGAAAGTCCACCATATTCACTCTTGATCTTAGAGAAATGAAGGGGACTATTTGAATGTCATCCAATGTGTGAGGTATTATAGCTGTGTGGTGAGGTATTGTGGCCCAGCGACTGGCCTATGAATTGGAAATCCTAGATTTCTCATCCAAAGGGGAAAAAAAGCTAAGGATAAGAAAACGTGATATTTGGTAAAGCTAGGCAGGTAATGCAATATGCATAGCCTATGCAATTACAATCAAGAGACTATTATGTCAAGTACTGTATAATCAAGTAATAAGAGACAATCCATCTTTCATAAGCTTATAGGATAAAAAGATAGAAGAATTATCCTAACTTTTTGAAGGGATAAAATACAAATGTTGGATAAATGAACTATTTGGCAGGGCTTGGGAATTGTGTATGTATTTTCACGAGTTGAAAGTCAAGTTGTTTGAGTGGGAGCAACACTTTCTCTCTAAACAAAGCAGAAATTTAAAGCTCAAAACAAAATAGTGTTAGAAGTGAGAGACAAGTGGAGTTATAAGGAACTCAAGCAAGAAATCAAGTTTAATTGGTGCCGTCTAGAGTGCCAAAAAGTGCATTTCATCTTCACCATCAATAGAGAATGAAAGAACAGTAAAAGGCAGTCTAATCCTATTTTAAATAAAATACTTGTTCGGGGTCTTTGCGAGGTGTGACTTCACTGGATTTGTTGTGTTTCCACACCTTGCCTTTCTGGGCTCTGCGAGCTCAGTAATGAGCTATTTACTGACATTCTTTTCAATTAGACCATTTCTCCTTGTGTAACAAATGTTCTTCTGTTAAATTGATTTATTCTCGGGATTGTTTTTCCCTACTGACACAAGTCAGGTCATTGTAGACAGGACTGACAGCTCCAGCAAAACCACCCATATCACTGTAGCTTACAAAACATGATTTTTTTTCTCTTTAAAAAGAGGAGGGAAAAAAACCTCAAAGTGAGAATGACAGAAAATAGTCTGTGTTGCTAAAAGCCTTTCCCTGAGTCTTTTTCATAATGTACCCTAAAGATCAGAGGAACAGAATAAATGTTGTGACTGAAATGTTTTAGTGCATTTTGTGCTGACACAACCATCATCCTTGCTCTGCCTCCATTCCCTGGTCTATCCTGCAGCTTGTCAGGAAAATTCAAGCTGGTTCAAAGCAGAAAGATGCAAGTTCTCACCTCAGTTCCACATTTTCTCTGGGCAACTCCATTGTGTGTATTTTCTGGGCAAAATATGAAAAAAATGTTTTATTGTGTAAGTACTAACATCTTAGAAATGATTTGTGCTTTTTTTTTTTGAATTTTCTTTCTTCCAGTTTCAGGTCTTGCCTGCCTCACCTTCAGGACATTCTGGACTCTGAAAGCACAGGTAAGTCTGGATGAATCAGAAAACGATGATTCAGTTCCTGTGCTAAGGCTGGGCTTGAGAACTCAAGCTTTCATTCTTTATCTGTTTCTGAAGTTCCCACATAAACACAAGGCCAAGATCCTTAAAGTCTGCTAAAACTAAAATAGCTAAATCCTCGCTATCTCACTGGGATTAGGCACCTCATTTTAGTGTAACTCTCTGGGCTTTGGGGATAAGAGCATTTCCCTCACTTGTGAAGGATAAAGACTGTGAGGTGCTGAAGGTCCATTGAAACAAATTGTCAAATGAATCATAAATGCTGATTTATCTCCCAGCCAAAAATAATTCCACCAGAGTCAACACTTGTAATTTCTCAGTTAGAAGTACTGCTATGTTTGTCTCCACCTCCTCAGGTCGGTGGCAAAGTAGTTTCCTTGAGGTGAGAGGTTGCATGGTGTCTGGACATTCAGTGTAGGGCTTCCTTCTCATACCACCCTACACAACTGGTGTCCAGACTAAGAAGCTTTCTACTGCAGGGAGGCTGCTGAAATTCATAAGCCTGGTGTGCTGAATTATTCCTTGTGATCTGTTTTATGCTGTCACATGCGAAGAATTGGAATAGGAAAGGATGCTGATTGACACTGACATTACAAATTTAATTAATCTGGGAGTTGCTGCTGTTTCTCTTCTTCTAAATCATAGAGCTGTCATTGCTCAGCTAGGTATAGTAAATATTGCTGTGGCTCTGCAGCTCATATGTGTGTCTGGTCTGATTCATAAATTGCAAAAATCTAGATTGGTGGATAAATTTAAATATGAATCATTAAAGCTGACTTCAAAAATAAGAACCTTTCTGAATTATCATAGTTAGAATATTAATGTATATATGTCAGTGATGGGTGTGTTGCTGAGGAGGCATTTAACTCCCATCAGGGATCTTTCCAATGTTTGTGTCTTGTATCATTCAGAGTTTTGGCCCATGTAGACGAAGACATTGTCCCTACTCTGGGACTGTGGGGCCAATGGCAGCCTTAAGGAGCTCCCATCTGGGAGAAAGCAGAGTGCCCTTCTCTGCAGCATCGGTGCTGCAGAAGCCTGGAGAAGAGAAAGCTCAGAGGTCTCCAAAGAGCAGTTTTCCAAAACCTGCAAGGAGATTATCAGGAAGATGGAGCCAGGTTTTTCACAGTGGTGCCTTAGGCACCAAGCTGGTGTCTAACCAGGTCTCGTGGGGTAAAAAGCTGTCCGGGGTCCACTGATGGATGCTCACCAACTGAGCCTTCTCCTCATTTCTGTTGCAGATGGACATTTTACTCCTGGATCTCTCTGGGGGCTCTGACCTGTATAGCTAGCTGCAATTTAAGTCACACTTTTCAAGGCTTTAGGAAACCTTGTCCTAATGTTACATGGCAGTAAAGATGACATTAGGATCCTGTTTCCCTTGTAATTCCTTGAAAGGGTGGAATTCTTATTTTCTCTGTCCTACTAATCGAGGTTTGTGAGGATTTGCTTTTGTAGGTGTTTGGAGATGTTTTATAAGACAAGTTACCTTAGAAAGTAACACTTTATGAGGTAAAATCTTAATAAATCTGTTTGCACTTTGAAACCTAAATTGAAGACCTGTTAGTTAAAATTGTTTTGCTGTGGGGAAATGTCATTTTAGGCAATGAAGAAGTTATGGCCTCTTGTAGGCCTCTTGTAGCTTGGTGTGAAAATAGTCAGTAGCTATGCATCAGACACAGAATATATATATACTTAGCTACTGTTGTAAAGGATTAGAGTATACTGCCCATACTTAGGCAAATTCTCATGGCATATAGTGGGTCTACAGATAATGGTACATCCTCTCTAGCCACATCATATAGGACTTTGTTCAGTAGAGCACTTAAGTACACAATCCTGAGGTCAAGTTTCTCTTCAAGCACTTATTACTTCATTTAGAAAGCACATATGGAGGAATTAAGACAGACTGAGAAGTGATAATTGTGGCTTTGTAAAAGAGACAGCCCTTGGATCTGAGTGTTATAAAATATTCCACACTGGAAGTGGAGAAGAATTGCAATAGAAGCTTTAGCAAGTGAGGGGAGGAAAAAAAAGACATATCTTTCCACAAAATAAAACTGTAAAAGCAGCAAGTGAAAAGGCCAAGACAGAATGTCAGTGGAAGTGCATTCACTGTACAAGCAGCAAAACCTTTTATTGCATAAGAATTCAAGATATTTTTTTTTCTTCAGCTAAACAAAACCCCTCAATGACTAAAACAGCTTTGCTAATAGAATCAAAAGAAAATATCAAAGAGAAAGCAACATTAGAAAGGAGCTGGAATGAATGACAGGCTGTTAAAGAATGAATTGCATGTCCAGCTGATGGTCATTAGAAGCTGCTGCTTCCGCTGAGCACTGTTGTTAGATCCAAAGGACTTTGGAAAAGTTGCCTTAGCCCTTTTTTTAAAAAGTGACATAGATTTTTAAGTCCAGAAATGGAACTGCTTTATGGGGCTTAGAAAAGCTGGTACTAAGGAGCAGTAGATCTATTGATTTTGGGAGAGACAGGAGAGCCTAAGGAACCAATGGCATTCTAGACTATATCACAAGAAGCAGGATGAAGAGGTGATTCTGCCCCTCTACTCCACTCTCAGTACTGCAACCAGCTCTGGGGCCCCCAGTATAAGAAAGACATGGACCTGTTGGAGCGAGTCCAGAGGAGGACCACAAAGATGATGAAAGGACTGGAGAATCTCTCTTGCAAGGACAGGCTGAGAGAGTTGGGGTTGTTCAGCCTGGAGAAGAGAAGGCTCTGGGGAGACCTTATAGCAGCCTTCCAGCACCTGAAGGGGGCCTACAGGACAGATGGGGAGGGAGTTTTTATCAGGGAGTGTAGCGATAGGACAAGGTGTAATGGTTTTAAACTGAAAGAGGGAAGATTCAGATCAGATATTAGGAAGAAATTCTATATTGTGAGGGTGGTGAGACAGTGGAACGGGTTGCCCTGAGATGTTGTGGATGCCCCATGGCATCCACATGGCCTGACATTGTTTGCATCAAAAAGCAAACCTTTAAATTTGTCTATTTGAAAATACATTTTGTTTGAGTAAGGCTTTTCTTACGGATGTGTCTGACCAGCTATCTACATTTATTTAGAATTTAGTGCTGGGAGCATCACATATGCAGTCGCTCTGAGCTGTGCAGTTCCCTCTTTTCCTTGTACTGCTTTCTTGTACAGTGAGCTTGAGCATCTCAGTGTTCATATTAAAATATTTTGGTCTTCAGCAGTAGAAAGGTGAGGAGGGTTTTCCTTGAAACAATTAGAAACAGCTAGAGTCTTGAAAGGATTGTGTTCCAAGGAAAAATGGAGATGATTATAACTGCACAATTTAAGGAGAGATATCATAATAGTCTGTAAGAATTACAAGGTTGTAAACATGAATGGGGGATAAGAATTTTATAGGAAAGTCCAGAGGATGTCAATTAGTATTTTAAAATTAAACAAGGGGAAATTAATCTAAGTAGCTGTATAATCATTCTCAGTGATAGATGTTAGAGTGGAAATACTTCTTAATTAAAAGTGCTGGAAGGGGAAAGGATCAGTTTGATAAATTTTCTAGTTTGAGAGAAGAAGTTAGAAACTGTTGAATTGAAAGCTACCTATTTTGTGGCTTGTCATGATTTAAACTTAAAAATTTTAGCTATTTCTAGATGTCTAAAACATTTAAAAGAAAGTGATATATGTTATTCAAAATTATTGAGATTTTGCATTTGTTTTTAGCTTTAATTTGGAGTGAGAAAACTGTTTTCACATCTTGAAAAATGCATTTGCTTTTCATGCTTTCATAATACTTATGCACTGTTATTCCTAGTGAATTATATCCTATTTCCCTGGTATCTTTTCTCTATTCTTATCTGGTTTAATATGTGATTTGATATGCCTCACTCTGATCTCTTCCAGCCCCCTTTGTTTTTCCCTGATCAGTGTTCTGTGTCATGTACATTTTGCTTTCAGTTTTCATTCATTAAAATAACTTTTCTCATCTTCTGCTTCACTGCACTGTTGAGGACTTGCCACTTCTTTTCCTCACCCTCTCTGTTCTTACTCATGGCAAATGAAAGAATTAATGAAAGCAAAAATCCTGCATACAGAATTTGACTACTTCAGACATCACTCGGAAAGGTGATGTTTTGTGGCAACCTGGAGACACCTTGGCATTTTTATAATGCTTAAGAGAAAATTTGGCATTTATGTCCCTGGGAAAAGGTATTTCAAGGCAAATTCTCAACCAGTGGAGTGGAGGGATTGTCAGCACTTTTCTTTGGCTGAAGATCTGTTCTACATTTCTGGAGTCACCTATTAAATGAACGTAAGAGTAGAGTCAAGTTCATCAAACGACACCTGATTGAATGAAAAATGGAAGTAACCTGTTCTGAGGACAATGTTTTAGATGCTACTCCCCATCAGAAACGTCCTACAGAAGGTAAGTACTCTGAGGAACACCATGGCAGACAGGTCTACCACCCCTTTTGTCTGTGTCAAAGTGTATGTTCTCCTTCTGAACAAGATATTATTGATTTGTTCTCCTACCCTCTACTAATTTGTCTATTTTTAACCAAGTTAATCAATCTCCTAAAACCTAAGTGACTATTATATCTGCAGTTGGGCCAAACATGTTGTCTGGTGGCACAACAGAGCCTTCCTAAAGTCACAGTGCACCGCAGTAAGTCTGGAGAGAGCAAGTGAAGAAAAGTGGGTAGCCAGTTTTAAATATCGCTGGTGACATACTCCAAAAATCTTCTCCATAACAGGATTTTTTTGATGATTTTCTCTCAGTGTGAAAACTGAAGATAATTAAAAAGTTAAACCACCACCACAAAGAAAATGTAAATCTATTGCGAAAACAGTAAGTGTCTTTCTAGTCTTATGCCTCTGATATCTCTCTGTGGTTGTCTCATGAAATCAAAACAGAATGTGCCAAAAAAAGGAGGAATATTTTATTACAATCTTTCAAAAGTCTTTCTCTTTTGAAAAATTAAGCCAAATCATGGTTAATTCTGAGAAATTTCTGAGAAAATTCTGGTGAACTACTGAAACTTTTTTTTTTCCTCATGTTCGTAGAAAATTTGCAAACTTGTTGTCAGTTTCTCTGATTAAGCAGAAATTAAAATTGACGTTAAATAACTTTTCTAGTCATTTTTATTGAAATTCATTACAGGATTACATATTGTTCTGTAACAGAATTAGTTACAGAAAAAGTTACAAGATTATAGG
>JAOXJM010000041.1:10227927-10260138 GCA_026413425.1 Tringa solitaria
CTCTGGGCAACCTGTTCCAGTGTCTCACCACCCTCACAGTAAAGATTTTCTTCCTGATATCTAATGTAAATCTACCCTCTTTCAGTTTAAAACCATTACCCCTCATTCTATTTCTCCCCTTCCTGATCAAGAGTCCCTCCCCATCTCTCCTTTAGGCCCCTTTCAGGTACTGGAAGGCTACTATAAGGTCTCCCTGGAGCCTTCTCTTCTCCAGGCTGAACAATCCCAACTCTGTCAGGCTGTCAGGTGCTCCTTCTGGCTGCCAGGGGACTCTATCATGGACAGCCAAAGCATAGCTCTGAGAGCTCGCAAGAGCTCCAACCTCACTGGTTTTAATACGACACATGATCTTTGAGGCTGTGTTTTGTGATTAGGCAGATCGACATGGTTTCATATGAGGCCCTTAACTCTCCTTGATTTTATTGTGAAATAAACAACTAGGAACTTTGTAAACCACCTGGACACCTCCAGAAATCTCCTTTGAGAGTACGACATTTTAAAAAGTATTTAGCTGTGTAATGAGGTAGACAAGTGCTGTATTGGCATCTCCAACTACTGAAGTACCTGGGAAAAATGTGTCCCCTCAATTTTCCAAGTGATTTCATGATTTTGAAGGATCCAGGCCCACTGAATACAGACTTAATCTTCCAAATAACCATTTGTATTGGAGATTTTATTAATCCTTGTATGACAAGTTGTCGTCAATGCTAGGGCAGATGATTTGTAGGCCCCCCTTTTGCTCTAAGTGTCTGATTTCAGTGAGTGTTGCTCTTGCCTAATGAAATTGAACTTGACTCAGTATGTTTTACAGTTCAGGAAAGATCATCTGATCAAGGATTTATAGTCTTCAGCATAGAGAGGGCTGCAGATTCAGCCTTTGGAAGCAATAGTTTCCATTGCATTGAGTAATGCTGAGTCTGACTGAATTATGGCTTCATTTTATTTCAGTTATGATAACTTTGGGACTGATTTTTTCAAGACTTTATATCTGACCAAGTGTGACTTTATAAAATATTTTATCTTTGTTGAACTGTAAAATTTGCCTCAGTCCAAATTTATACTACATAGGGCAGCAGAGAGACACCAAAGCCATAAACATCTCAGGAGTGCTGTGGAGGAGGGGGAATGAAAAAGGAAGTCCCAATCTTTTCCACCAGTAGATGTTGGCATCTTTCTCTTGAAATCAGTGTTGTTGACATCAACAAAGAGTCTGTCCCACTGTGGAAAAAAGAGGTAGCCTAAGGGTGGACATGACCTGGAAAGGCTCTGGCATATTGTCCACATACTGTGTGTCCATCTTTAAAAGTTCAGGGCTTCAGCTACATGTTATTGTGGTCCAGTGGTGGTAATAAGAGGACAGAGGCTTAATCCTGACATCATCTTGGAGTAGATGGTGCAGCTGGAAGAGATGGCATGGTAGTGCTGGGTCACTGCATTAAAAGGATTGCTGGTTACTCGGGACAGTAATTTTGAGCACTCCATTTGCAATCAGAAAATCATATTTTCAGCATAAGGTACAGATGTCAGAGAGGGATGAAAGGAGGACTGGAATTATAATATCAGTGCTATGATTGTGAGTTATAAGGAAAATAAGCATTTCTGTTTGTAACTACTTTTGGCAGATCCCTCTATGTCTGGTAGTTTTTAGATGCTTGGTCCTCCTGCTCTTCCATAAGGCTGGTGACCTCTCCTCTCTCCTTTTGGCAATGCTTTCTGCTCTGCCGGTGCTAACAACCTTTCTCTCAAAACTTAATAACAGATTAAGTTAATGGTGCTATTGATATGCTAATAGCCTGCAGCTGGGCTGAGAGCTCCTGAAGTCCACTCCAAAATACCATAGCTATAGGCTGCAATGGGCTGAGCTCCTGGTGGCTCTTTGTTCAGAAATCTTTGTTGAGTCAGCTCGGTGCATCTTGCCCTTGCCTCCTACCCCGGCACACAGCCAACATAAAAGAATGCAGCTCCTTAGTGTCTGACTAACTCAAGAGAACTGCAGTCATGTGCCCACGTCTGAGTCAGATCAAATTTGTACTGCTGGGTGTCTCCAGCAGCGCACAGCACTGATATTAATGTTGGGGGAACCAAGCACTCAGAGCCCTTGCTTCTAGCCTGGATTTAGCATGAGTCTCACCGCTTCCTTCCCAGATTTGATGAAGGAATTGGGTATTTGCTCTTCCCAATGGGATCAAACGATATAGTAAAATACTTCATCTCTGTCTGGAACCCTGTTTTTCTTATGATTTGTATCTAACATAATGACAGTATTCCTCATGTATTCACAGATCCATAAAAATATAAGGTGTGACTGTCAAAAGTGTTTGGTATCTAGTCCCACACCTGTCATCTGTGGTACAAGTTGGGTGAAAAGACTTTTGGTAGGTTGGTACAGTACGAAATAATAAATAAGTGTATTTTGGAAGGTAACGAAAGCTGGTTGAAAAGACCTGAATTTCTTGTGTATTAGTGGAACCACAGAGGCCCCTACTCTCATCCTTCAGCAGAAATGGAGCAGCCTAAAAGTTGGCTGTGTCTCTGGGAATGTTTCAGTCTCCCTTCAACGGTTTCCAGCAGCTGGAGAGTGTCCTACCATAAAGCAGTGTCAGCCTATTAGTCAAAGCTAGGCTGCTTACTGCCGTCTGCTGTCCTGTGGGAGCTCTGAGTTGTGTACAGACCTTTTGAAATCAGTCCCAATGTCGCAAATGAGCAGTGCAGGTCTGTGGAAATGTCAGCCTTTTCAAACATGGCAAAGGAAATCTGTTCTTGATGTTGCTTTAAGGAACATTTCAATGGATGGCATTTCACTGCTACCGTGAGAATAATGTAATGGTAGTAGTGGCCATCAAAGCAGGTCTGCAGATTTCTTTTGGAAATACCTCTTAATATGTAATGCCTGAATGACAGAAAGAGATTTCTTCTGTTACAAATACCACCAAAGTGGCACTGGTATGCCATCCTAAATGCCCGGACGTTTTTCGATGTGGAATACAGGCAGAACTTTGTTCCCTTTTTTCTTTACTACTGTGCTTGCCCGTGAGGAGGACAGCACTTCCTCTGAAGGGAGGGTTCAAAGAAAACAGAGACAGGCTCTTCTCAGTGGTGTCCAGTGACAGGATGAGAGGCAATGGGCACAAACCGAATCATAAGCAGTGGCATCTGAACACCGGGAAACCCATTTACTGTGAGGGTAACTGAGCACTGGAAAAGGCTCCCCAGAGGTGGTGTGGATTTCCACCCCTGAAGGTATTCAAAAGCTGTCTGGATGTGGCTGGGCAACCTGTTCTAGGGGCTTGACCAGTGGTGTTGGACCAGATAATCTCCAGAGGCACCTTCCAACCCCAACCATACTGTGACTCTGTTAGTTCTGCAACAAATTATGGCTACTGTACCTCAGGACTGCTGTGTTAACTGTATGCACCACTTGGAGTTATTATGATATATGGTATTTAAAAATCCTGTTATTAGCAAATACTGCCATCTGCCATAGAAGAAAATGCTGTTATTGTTATGCAAAGTTGATTTAATATATAATTGATACAATGCATACAATGCTCCCTAATAAAATAGGGAGCAAGTATGCATTGAACCTATAAGTTCACGTGTTTCTCCCTGGTATTCCATCAAGACTTCAGACAGGCCTCAGGTTAGACTTGGTGCGTGTGAATGCATGTCTTTTGGAGCCGGTGAAGCAGCATCTAATTATTGCTAATAATAGGGGATGAGAATGTGTTATCTATGACAAAGAAAGGGCACCTAGATGCTCCATGCCTTCTCAGTGATTGTTCAATGACAGTACTTCAATGATGAGTGAGGATGAATTTGTTTTATAGCATCTGTCAGTGCATCTCTCAAATCCTGGTGAGACATAAATAAAAATAGTCATCCCTTGTGGAACTGAAGGTTGGGAGAGTACGCAATAGTCTCTCCCACCAGGTGTGGAAACTTTTCACTGTTACAGGGACTAATAGTGTAGGTTATTTCAAGCTTATACACACTCTTCTTCTCATTCAGGTTTGTCATGGTCTCTGCTGAGCAAGGTACAGTTTTGAAACACAGCGCTTGAACCAAGGGACCTCTTAGCTTGCTCGCAGAGTCTTAAACAGAAACTGGGTTGGTGAGGGGGATGACTAGGCCAGGGGCATATCCAACTATGTAAAGAGAACAAGAACGAGAGAACTAGTGGTGGAAATAAAAGCTTTTTTCTATTGTAACTCTTAAACTTAACAGCTGTTCTATTTACAGTACTTCCCCATAGACCATATGCACAACATATGTTTTATCAATTCGCTCATAAAAAAGGCAAAATACGGTTTAGACTTGCAGACTGGGTATTCTCTGCAGAAATTCATGATTTCAAGCATTACTGCATGTTAGTTTCTGCTCTGCAGATCTTCATGTTATTATGACAAATTATGCGTTTGTGTGTGTGCATGTTTATGGATGCTTTGGAGCTATGTGAGTTTATCTGCCAGTTAAGAACCTCACTATGGATATCTCCTACTCACACTCACTTGCACCCATGGGCAGGAACTGTAATAAAAACAGAGAACTGACAAGATGAGAACAACAATGAAGAATAATGGAAGACATTTCAATAAATAACGAAAGTGTATCAACTGATACCAGTTCATGACATGATCCTTGGGGTGCAGGATTTGGTGCTGATCATTGCCTGAGAGCACCGTTAAATATGTATTGCACTTTTGGTTTTATTTCTTTGTATAAAAATCATATTTTCGTTTAACAGTAAAATGAGTATCCCAAGGAGCTATTCACTTAGAGTGGGTAAGTGAACCTCACTGAACCCCCAAGTGTTTTTAAGAATGTGGATTTTTACAAGCAACTAGAGCAAAAGAGCCAAATGTTCAGTTAATTTATTAGGTAATTTTTGTCAAGTTATAAACAAAACTGCGGGAATGTATAGGGGCATATGCAGAGTCTGTGGCAGCATCCTGATTGCAATTCATGACATACCACTGTCTCATCTTTGCTTCCCACTGCAGTAATTTCCAGGACTCCCATCCTTGTCTCAACACCTCTTCATAATGCTAATAGAGCCTGGCTTTCAGGAATGATGTAACATTACGGTAAGGAGTAATGACTAATTCATTATATTTATTCTATGGTATATTATATATTTATTTGAAGTGATTTTCTGTTTCCAAGCTGCCAAGGGTGCAGGCAAGGCTGCAGTCTTCAGAGACAAGTGTTTGGCATTAAGCATTTTAAAATATTCACTTTTCTGGGAGGGTCAGAGAAGGTATGTTGTTAATGTGTCCTGTGCCAGGGGCTTTACATACTGCAAAAATCTATGTCATGTTGGAGTACTTCCACTTAAGACAGTGGCAAGAACATTACTGCAATACGACGGGCCTTTCTTATGATGAGCACATGGGACAAAAGGATGAGACAGATGTATGAGGCTTGGGTTGGCTCAGGAAGACACTAGGTTGTCTGCTGTTACCACAGCTTAAGTTCTTTTATTCTGTAATTTTATCTAGGAGTTCATAAAAAAATTAGAAAAGATTATATAGTCATAGTGAGATGAAAAGAATAGAGACTTCAACTGAGCTACTGGTAAGGAGAGAAACATTTTGCAAAGAGGAAAAAAAAGTAGCATGAATGGGTGGCAAAGGAGAAGTACCATTACTCCGGGCCACACAACGTAGGCTCATCAGGCTTAAAGCTTGAAGCTGTCACTCTAATGACTGATTGTTTGATGCTCAAACTTTCTAGCCACACAGGTTCACCTGTGAAAATGGAGAAATTACTGGAGATAAGATATTGCTTAGACACTGCTTAAATGGACTGGGAAGAAAAAGGTGCATTAATTTCTCTAATTAAAGCAGTAAAATGGCTTAGGAAGGCAAATGTGGAATTCTGAACTTTGGAATCTCATATTAATTCATATTCATTTCAGTTTTTTTTATTATGCAAGTGAATTCTAATTAGGGTTGACTACTTAAGCAAGGTCAATTTCCCAACCAAACAACAGAACTAAGGGTAGACTGTTTACAGCACTTTGCTCTTTAATACTTTGGTTTGCTCTAGGAATTTTTAAATTCACATTTCCTGTCACCTTTTGACGTTTTTTCTTAGTAATTAGTTGTGTAGAAGAAAAATGAAACCCCCTCCCCTTCCTTTCCCCCTGTAATTGCTGTCTTAAAATAACTGTTTAGCTAAATGCTCTCTCTTGGGAGTTGAGATATTTCTCTCTCAGAAAAGTTTGCTCTGATTTATCGCACTCCTGTGGCAACACTGACGGTTCCTCTCTAGGTTTATACTTGCACTCGACTGCACAAGATCCATTCTTGTAGCAAAGACTTGTGCTGGGCCAGATTTGTGTCCAAGCCTTGCTTGGTGGTACATGGCCAGCTCGGAGTCAGCTCCAGAAGGTCTGGTTTCCCCACGGCACTTGTGACGATATTAATCCTGGTACTAGTCTTATTGTTGTATTATTGTTATCCTGTAGGCTTCTGTCTCCTGACTACCCTAGTTCACATCTAAGGCTCCTCTTCTTGTTGAATTTGATCCTTATAAACATGTTCTCATCCAATGTATGTATGCCTTTTATATTCTGCTCTTCTTGTCTCTTAAATGTATTTAATATACATTGAAACATCAACTGGGATGTTGATTGGAAAGATTTGGTAAGCTGGCTGAAAAATTGCAAGAGGGGGGGAATAGGCATAATGTACTTGTGTCTTTTCTCTGTTAAATGAGCCTTTTTTATTAAAAAATACCTCTGCTATTTACTTTGTAAAATCTCGTGTTGGGTAAAGCTATTTAAGGTTTGGTATTTTTTTCACCCCATTCAACCCCAGCTCCTTGAGAACATTTTGATAAATCCCTATAAGCTCTTTTCAAGGCAGAGCAGGGAAGTTCATTAAAGTAAAATGCTCTGTTCAAATATCCAGCCCCTCAGACCCTCTAAACAGTGTCTGTTTGGCAGCATCCCAATTCAAACTGCCATAACCAAATATAATGGCTATATTAAATAACTAGTGCGAAAAAAAAAAAGTCTAAAAAATAAAAGAGTCATTATGTAAATTGCTTGAACAAAGAGAGAATTTTGCTCCCAGTCCTGCTAATGTGTTACTTGAGTCTCCTCTGCCTCCTAACACCACTCTCTGCAGAGCTGTTTTGGTGGTAGTTGTAGTGGTTTTTTTATTGTGTCTCTTCAGAATTCCTGAGAAACCCTGGGTGGAGGGACAGGCAGGACTGTGCTAGAGAGCTGGAGTGAGGTCTACTGCACGTTTGGGGTCACATGAGGCTTTGCTAGATATGATCACGCTTGATCCTCCTATCGGGTCCACTATTTCTGCTGACTAGTGTTTGAGGAGTAAACTCTCCTGGAAGGCTGCAGAATGGATCTCTTGGTGTACTGATTAAGCTTTACTATAAAGGAAGTGCAACACTTCCTCCCCATCTGACTGCTGGGATCAAATCCAAAGAAAATAAACCACGGATATATTTTTATGAAAGGATTTGCTCCCACAAGCAGATAGGAAATGCACTGCTCTATGTTCCTGATGCTGCTATTCAGGGTGGTCACCTGAACTGTTGCCTCCAGAGTCTGTGTGGATGAGGGAGACTCTACCTCTTGGTCAACAGAAATGCCATAACCTTTCTTCCATGTCATAAGATCAGCTGTCTTACTTGAATGAGCTCTAGTCTCCTCTGTACCATTTCAGAGCTATTCTGGAATTTCGTTTTCCTCCTTAACTATTCTGCATTATACTCTAACTCCACAGTCCTTTTCTTCAGTGGGTACCCTGGTTTAAAAAGCCTTTGCTGCCATACAGCAGTTTATGGCCCCACCAGCTGGGCTGGTGCAACTTTGCTGCCATCCTGAAAGCCAGACTGATGAAAAATAACCCTTTAAAATGGAAAAAAACCTTTGTTTGAGAAAGAGTTCTTTTAAGCTATCTTTGCCATTAAGGAAAGTGTACACAGATCCAAAACCCTCAGTATTTCTTTGTGGCGTTCAGAGATCTGGCTCACAGTCTGAATATTGTCCTGTAGTATCTTAAGATTCAGTTTTCTTTCACCCTAGAGTTTTGAAAAAATCTGAACACTGTTATTTCTTTATACCATTTATCATATCTATTCATATACCTCCTAATAATACTAAGTCTCTAAGGTATTATTTTCACAGCAGCTTATAAATATTAATATCTTCTTTAGCAGAGGCTAAGGCAAACCGTCCCTTATTTACATGTCTAGAGTGTTATTGTCCAAGTTTAAGCCAGTCACCTTCCTGCCTTCTTTCAATCAGCATAGAGATTCTTTCAAAACATGAAATTCCTCATTGTATAGTTATTTTTTTGAGAATTGTCAGAGGAACAGCTCTCCAACAGTGCCTCCTTCTCTCCACTAGCTGTTAGAGATGTTGAGGATAAAAACACTTCAGACTTTTACATTCTAAATAGGCATTTAGCTTTTAGATACCTAAAAGTATGTAAAATGAAAGTTATTTTAAGTAACTAGCTCAATGGCATACAAATCATGTTTGACAGAAGCAAGAACTGAATCCACATCTCCCAAGACAAAAGTCTTGTAATTCATGGGAAGCCCACTTTTCTGGGTCTGTAATTTTCCCCAGGGAAGAGCAGCGTGAAGGGATTTTGCAATTAGTGTGAATCTAGCTGAGATAGGCTTTCAGTAAATTGACTAGAAGTGACCTGTTGCCATACCAGTTTTGATGGGAAAACCGCAGGAAAATGGAGCATGTGCTACTTCCCTGGGTAAGGGGGCATTTTTCCCCATTTGAACAGGTTTGGTTCCTGCCTGTAGCCATCACTCATGATTCATTTGCTCAAAAACCTGCCTGAAATTTAGCATTGTCTCCCTGTGAAGACACTTATACAAGCCAGTTGTTCTTCTTCCACTTTTTGAGGTGGCTTGCAGTAATTTTGCAACCCATCTACTAAATGCTTTTGATACAGTGGCACAGAAGTTTTGTAATCACAATCCTACAAAGTGGTACTCATCAGATCTTACTATCCAAATATATCTACTTGATTGCCTTTGCTAAAAAAATTGTGGTTTATTTAACAATTTTTCATAAAAATGTCTTGATTTCCATTATTTATACTCCTGTGGTTTAGTTTTCCAGTAGCTGAACATAATTGTAATAAAAAATCACTTTGTGTTTTGTACAACCTCTATTTACTCCATTCTATGCTTGACCTCTTAGATGTTGGTGCAGACGAGCAATTTTTTCAACCTCTAACAATTATCCCAACATACAGAAACTTATTTAAAATAAACATCAGCTTAACACATTAGTATGTATTTTTAATTTAGCTTGGAGTAGGAAGCTGGGAATCTGCTCAGCTAGTTCTTTTAGGACTCTCAGGCAGAAGCTTATGTAGGCTGCTGGTGTTTTAAAAAAAATATTTTTAAAAGTGTTCCTTAAGATGTATCGCTCAACATTGTAGTTTCCACTGAATTTGGAAGCTGGATTGCAATCAGTAGTTAAAAAGGTTCTGGCTTAAAGCAAAGTGTGGGACAAGAGCTCTGCCTCCTGCCAAGTGCAGCTGAGTGAAGACGGAAAGATGCTCGTCTGGTTTCTGATCCACGTGGCAAGGCAAGGACTTGGAGTGACATCAATTGCCCCAGCTGGGGCAATTTTTCCCAGGGGATGCTTTCCAGCACAGGCAGCCTGTGACAGTGGCTTTGCAAAGCTGGTGTAAGAAGAACATGACAGTTATAATATCGTCAGGAGGGAACTGCTTCACATTGGGACAATAAAGGGCCACAGAGATATGACGGGGGTAATTTGCCCAGTATTATTGCTCGAGTTTCGAGGTACTCCAGCAGCAGAAACATTTAGTATATCTCTCTGAGCGTGACACCAAGTGATTTTGAAAAACTCTTCTGCAAAGCATCAGAGATGGAAACTGTCTATAATGAACTTTTCAGTCTTACCTTAACACACTTGATTTCCTTTTTTAACTATGGTGTTTGTTGAGTGACATTGCTCTGAAAGATAATTACTGCTTATAACTAATTCATTTACTTTCAGACACAGCTTTCTGGGAAAAAAGGAAAAAACAAACCCCAAAACTCAAATCAAATCAAAACACAAAACTTTCTGGTAAACACACAATGTTAAAACAAATTGGTTTTAATTTGCTCTTCTATTAATTTGATTTTTTTCCCTTCTCTAAGGGGTGGTCCTTCAGTCATGGAAGCTGAAATCATTCGACAGCTACTTCCTTCCTACCAAGGGAATATGAAAGGCCCTGGGAGCCTGGTGCATAAAGTATCCTGTGGCATTAAAAAAATTAGGTTTAGGTGCCATAATAAAATCCTGTCTCACTGTGAAGAATAAGACTTTATTTGCTTACAGGAAAGGTAAGTGTTGGGCAGGATGTTAGTCCCCTGAACCTGTCAGAAAAGGAAGGAAAAAGACTTGTACTTGAGAACAGTGGTGGTTGATGCTTCTGTCTTTGATCTTAGGAAGGAACTTTAGTGGGACTCTTTTTAATCATAAAGTTTGGGAAGGTATGGGAAATACTTGTCAGAGAAAACCACCACAAAATTAAAGGTTGGAGGCCAGACCCAAAGGCACCGCTCTAGAAAAGTCTGTATCCTCCTTCTCCTATTGCTTGCCTTCTGATTTCTTCTACCCTCCATCTTGCACTTGTTAAAAAATATTTCTAGGAACATTGTTTTAAATTCACGGAAACTTAATCTAATCAGTCTTACTTTGTCCTCAAATTTTGTTTTATGACTTTTGTTTATGACTTGGTTTATTGGCTTTTGTTTTCCTTGTATTTGCATGTTGTTCTGTTCGAATGTGTCTTGCACACAATGTGGTACATTTCACGTACTGGTTGTCTTCGGAATTGACATCTAATTTACTGGTCTTTTTCTAAGGCTTCCTGTCATAACTTTTTATGCTTTCAGAGCTGATATATAATTTGCTTTTCAGCTATTGAGGTCTGTTTATTGAGAGAAACATGCTAATGTGCAAGGACACTTAAGAGCTGAGCTGTGATGTTCCTCATTAGTGATAAGAAATTTGTGTCAAGGCTTTAGACAAAATCTCTGATTGTCAAAAGGGCTCTTTCATCATAATTTTCAGCCATAGCTTTGAATCATAACAACTACCCTTTCCCTTTTGCCCCTACAAAACAAGAGAATGAATATTCTCCCATGCATGAATGTATTTGAGACAACTATGATGCTGACTCTCAGGCAATCCAACAGCTAGAATGTAATGCTGGATGCCCCTGCACTAGTTCAAAGGTTCAGCAGAAGTCATAGGAGTCATTCTTAGAGCTTAGAGAACGTCAAGTACATTCTGCATCAAAACTTCTTTAAATTCCCTTCTCTAACCTGCTGTGGCAGGGAAAATCTTGGTGTGCTCCAGAATCTAGGTCTAATAAATGTTTTAAAGTCATCAGCAAAACTACAGCTTGGGTTCTTCTCATTTTACTTACTATAGCTGTAGGAAAAAATAACCCAATTTTGATATTTTTAAATATGTTAAAATGTAATTTAATACAGGTAAATATGAGGGGGAAAGCCAACTTTCATTGCAGGCAATGGGAGATCTATACTATTTAAACCTCATCACAGCCTGTGCCAACTGCTAGTGGTGATAAAACCAGGGACTATGGGAAGATACAGAAACACTTCCTACCACTCTGGCGTGATTTCAAAGTCCATATTTTCCAGCAGATTAGATACAGGAAGTTGATTCTAAGCAATGTCCCAATTGCTATTTGACAGCTAACAAAAATGCAACTTAAGAACTAGCATGAGGTGCCATGTCAGATTTTAGGATCTCTAGATCTGTCTTGTGTGAAAATCCAGGCGTTCATCAATAATTTAACCAACCCAGTCAAAACAACATGATTTTAATACGTTTTCTATGCCAGCAAGAAACAACTGTGATCAACTCATCTGATCCAACTAGCTCATGCCATAAACATTTCAATCAGCAATTCCTGTGTTTGAATAATCCATATTTTTTTCTGTTGGTGAATAACAGTCTGAAGACCCCGCAGAAGGGTGTCTAACATTTCATGAGATGCTTGTTGCCCAGATGAAGAAGACTGAGTCCGTACATGTTCCCTGCATGTTCCAGTGCAGTAAGAACCACCCTAGAGATCCCTCCCTGCTCCACACAGCTGAAGGACACCAGAGCAGCTTGTCTTCTCCTTGGGTTTGGCATTTTGTGAAAAATGGGTTTGTGAAAGCTTTGAGCCGTGGTGGGCTGCTCTGAATTGCCATATGAGTCTGCCCAGTCTTCGCTGGGAAAGCCTCGGCAGGGGTCACCGCACATCAGCCTCAGTGAGAAGAAGGGCTGCCGTTGAATGAGGCCTATAGCCAGGTCATTGACACGAGGATGAATGAGAGTGTGAGGACTGTAGGAGAAATGGAAATGAAAAATGAAAGTCAAACAGCGAGATCTTTAAACTGTACAATGTGTTAATTGTCACTATTTATCACTGTCAAATGGCCATGGACCTGCTAGAAGTTTAGAATTGAAAACCTTAATGTATTCTTTATAGGAACAAAAGCTTCTGAATTATGCAGCAGCCTAAAATGTTCCTGCTACAGGTGCCTCTGCTTCTCTATGTGTTATTTAAAGAGTCCTGTGATAGCAGTCTGCTGCTATGTAACTGCAATCTATACCACCCTTTTTCACTGGTGTTTTTTTACAAATCCCGAATTCTAATTGCAATCACTGGAAACAGTCCTACTAAGGCAGTATTTTAAATATATAGTAGAACTGATGGTGACTCCATTCTAATTTTGGAGAATGAAAGCTGGAATCATATTTGCATTTCCAGTCCATGAAAAGACATTTCAAGAACATCTAAGCTCTATGCTAGGGGATTGTCTGGAAGATGTGGAGCAGCATCAAAACAGCAGGTTAAGATGCTCAAGCGCTCTGTGAATAGGAAGGAAGCATTGGAAGCAGCTCCTTGCAAGTGTTTAAACCATCTGCAAAGACAGAGCCCTATACCCTGACTCAGAATGGCCTTTTAATGCTAACATGATGCAAATGCAGAAAAAAAAATGAGTTCTTGCTTCTCTTCAACCTTCAATCAGAAAATCACTCACCAGAAACCACACATCTCATATCACTTCAGCAACCTCTACATATCTGGAAGACATGCATTTCGCTTGTTGTTGTAGTACTGTTTCATAAATAAAGTGTCATGAACACTTAAAAATATTAAGGGATTCCCTCTAAGGTTCATTTTCCATTATTCATGTGTTGCTAAAAGATTTTCTTCAACTTATCACTATAAAAGCTCTCTTCTGAATATCAAAATGCAACGGACAAAACAGCGCTTTAAAATAGAATTTGTTTTCCAGGCTTAAAACTGAAAAGCATTACTCTGTGCTCATAAAATGAATGAGATGCACAAAATTTCTTTCAAAAGAGGATTAAAATCCAATAATCTCATTGGGAAATATTATGGTGTCAAAACACAGTTAATGAGAGAACCATTTTATTATCATACCACTTGTTGTGAGCATGAACAGGAATTTCCAAATTAAAGAGCCAAGTGTGCATGTGTGTGTGAGTAAAATCCCTCCAGCCTAAACCTTTTCATAACACTGATGTTAATTTCTCTCCTCTCCCAAATCTCATTTTTAAAGGCATTTTTCAATTCTGAAAGTGGGGAAAAGAATATGATTGGCTGTTTCTATAGCAATTGCAGAGGCTGCCACCTCCTGACTGCTGGGAAGAACTGCTGGATAAGACACAGAACTGAAAATTGAGTCAGAATAGGATTTTTTTTCATTTTTCAGCTGCTCAACTATGTGCAACAGCACTTCCCAATCATATTTACAACCAGGACCCAGTCTCAAAATTACTCTATGTTACTTTGTATACAAACCTGTGTGGGACTCTGAAAGTCATAGCATCATAGAATGGTTAGAGTGGAAGGGACCTTAAAGACCACCTAGTTCCAACCCCCCTGCCACGGGCAGGGACACCTCCCACTAGACCAGGCTCATCAAAGCCCCATCCAGCCTGGTCTTGAACACCTCCAGGGATGGGGCAGCCACAGCACTTCTGGGCAACCTGTTTCAGTGTCTCACCACCCTCACAGTCTAGATATCTTCCTGATATCGAGACTAAATCTCCCCTCTTTTAGTTTAAAACCATTACCCCTCATCCTATTGCTCCACTCCCTGATAAAGAGTTCCTCCCCATCTCTCATGGTACTGGAAGGGGTACAAGGTCTCCCCGTAGCCTTCTGCAGGCTGAACAATCCCAACTCTCTCAACCAGTTTTCACATAAGAGGTGCTCTAGCCCCCTGATCATCTTTCTGGTCCTCCTCTGGACTCACTCCAACATGTCCATGTCTTTCTTGTGCTCAGGACTCCAAATCTGAATGCAGTACTCCAGGTGGAGTCTCACAAGAGGGGCAGAATCACCTCCCTGAACCCGCTGAACCTTCTTTTGGTGCAACCCAGGATATGTTTGGCTTTCTGGGCTGCGAATGCTCATTCCCAGCTCATGTTGAGCTGCTCATCAACCAATACCCCCAAGACCTTCTCCTCAGGGCTGCTCTCAATCCATTCTCTGCCCAGCCTGTATTTGTACATGGGTGGTCCCTCTGTTCTGGCATTTCTAACTTTGAAAAAAACAAGGGTTAACAAGTACTGAATATGCTACCGCTCCCTCAGATTGAGCACAAAGGAATGTTGGTGGTTAAAACTGGAAAATGAATTGCGTGAGAGTGCTGAGGAGCTGCTTAATGCTCCTACCTTTTCAAATGCCTGCAGAGATCAGCAAAAGTAAAATGTATTTTGCCCTTTAGGAAAAATTAAAAATAATGTCAATTATGTCAGTAATTTCAGTAACTTCAGGGAAAAAAAATGCAGGTGCCATATGGCGTTATGGCATATACAAGCACTGCAAGGATGATCACTCACTGAAATGAATAAAAATTTACTGCTGAGATGTTATTGCATTCCCTGGTATTGTATTTGTGTCTGGGAGCCTTAGTCACGGATCAGGACCCCAGTTAGGAGCAAAATACCATGCAGAGAAGAAAAATGAAGAGATCTCAACATCAGTGGGGATCATTGTAGGCCTCAGCCACCTAAACACATTTTAGCTAAGTCCTGTGTTTTTGTATAAAGGAGCCTGATTTTGTTTGTTAAGAGAACCCTTTAGGACTTATGGTGTTACATCTGCATCATCCCTTCAGATTCATGCTTAAAAGATGACTCTTGCCAAAGACACACAAAGACACACAGCTGGTGGAAAATCTGGCAGGTTTCTAATATGACATCTAAGATATACACGTTTTCTGTAAACCATGCTCAAAGAGTGATGGGTGGGGGCTGGTGCTTTGCACAGGAGATGCTGTCATGGAGATGCTGATGCTTACCTAAAAATGTGATTACATGGTGGTATTCAGAAGAGGAGAAACTACCTTTTATGTTCTATTTTAGGCAGTGTTTCTATGTCTTTGTCTGGGTATAATCCTGTATCAAAACTGAGTATGTTGGTAACTCACAGTATCTCCTCTCAGCCTTTGTCATCGCTTCGTTTTCTCTTCCCCATTACCTCCTCTTCGCAAACAACGAGCCCCTGTCACTTTTGCCTTAGCCAGACTCAGCCTGCAGCCAGCTGGCTTTCAGCTTACTCCCTGACTTCTGTGAAATATAAAGGAAACAAGGACAGCTTTCCTCTGGCTTAGATTTTTTTGTTGTTGTAAGCCCTCAGTGGGCCTTTATTTTCATTTCTGGCACAGAGCATGGTCCCTGAAAGTGTATCTGATAATAATGAAAAGTCATCATCTGCTGGAGAGTCAACACGCTCAAGTGTGTGTATCCAAGGAGAGCAGCCCTATGACTGCAGACCACTTCTGAAAATTCGGCCTTTGTCTCTGTGAGGCACAAAGGTCTTTGAAGATGTAGCACTACACATATAAATGCGTCGAATTCAGAGCAACTCTGAGAAAATGCTCAGTTCCCAAAGAGAAATGCTTGAGGCCAAAGTTGCATTGGACTAGAAAGGACCCTGTGAGTTAATGAGTCCCACTCCTCGCTATTGCAAGCAGCTGCGCTGTAAATCCTGGCCGTAAACTGATCACACTTCAGCATCAATGTAACTTACGGTGGAGCGGCCACTAATAAAAGTTGTTCTAGTCCTCTGGGGGTTTGCAACCTTTGTTGAATATTCAGGCTAAATTTATTAATGGCTAGTGTCTATCCATTTGTTATTGTAGCAGCAGTGTCTTTAAGTTTAAATGGCTCTTAGCCTCTGTTAAGTTTATAGAAACTTATACTGATGGATTTATAGAAGGCAGTCAGAATCGCCACAACCTTTTTTCTCTTAGGCTAAAGAAGCCAGCATCTTTTAATCTCATTTCAGAAGATAAATTCTTCATTTCCTTGATTATTGTAGTCCTGTTACAGACTGAATTAATCTTCCTTGCATCTGCAGTCCCCCATCCGGGACTGCATATTGTATTCCAGATGGCCTCATCATGGCCTTGTTCTCTAAAAATGCCTCACAAGAGACATCTGAAACCAAATGACTTTTACAGCTATGATTGACTAATCAAGCCAGAATTTTCTTCCTTTCTGGCACCTCCAGTGGGTGATCCCTAATTTATAACAGATTTTTTTTCTTAGTTTGAGGGCAGAGCCTTTTCCTGCCTATGGGTGGTTACGTATCTGAGGAAACTGTTGAAACACAGGACCCTTGCTGCTCATGCAGTCAGTTGAGTAACACAGCTGCTCCAAGAGACTGATTCGTGTTCTTTTTGATGCTGGAAGTGCCCATCTTTCCTTGTTGACTGTAGAAAGAACACGGGAATTTCATGTTCCTAAATTGGGTTACTTGTTTAGGTGGGCTGAGCCTGGCCAAAGATGTGCAGCACACGTCTTGTAGTGCGTGCTGCAAAATTTCATCTCATTCCTATGACCCAGGGGCATCTACTCTCTTGCGTAGTTCCCGGTTCCCACCATAGCAGCACAATTGCTGGATGTAGGGCAAGTGACCGCTGACTGTAGAAAGGCCTTATATTTGCTTACTCTGACCATAAAACTGCATCCTTGGTTCCCTAGAATGTCCATGGTTCAGCTGCCTTTTCCCTTAGCATCACTATATCCTGCTTCCATACGGTAAGCTTCTATTTCGTATCTTTCATTGCATGAGTTCCTCTTTTTGCTTTTTTTTTCCCACGAGTGTCTGCTTCACTTCTTTTTGGGCTACCCTGAACACTAATTTCTCCACTGTCTTTTTAGGTGACTTCTTGTTCTCGCTCAACTATTTACACAGACAAAGTTCTTTTTGCTATGTTTTACTTTCCCTTGTAAAGTCTAGCTCACCTCGAGTTTTGGCAATTTTATTTCTATGCTTTATGATGTACAAGTTTCTCTTTCCAAGCCCTTCAGATGGTCTGTTTGTTCAAAATATTACCTAACAGGCAGTTTCTCATTCAGTTAATCTCATAACTGTTCTATACAATTCTTCCTTCTAATTTGCAGTGCATAATCCTTTATCTGTGATCTCAAGAGCTTTCAGGCCTTTTCCACATTCCAAATTCTTGAATTCTTTAGTCCAGTTAAACAGTCCCCTTAATTCCTCTGAATTCTGTCAATCCAGATAAATATTCCTCTTAATTTCTCTAAATTCTGTTGTAAATTCCAAAGTCAGAGCTGCATATAGAAATCTGATGTTATTCTGTCTCTAAGTTATCTTTCAAAAGAGTGTTTTTTTACACATTAACTCTTTAATGACAACCATTTGTTCCTGCAAGTTAGTACTAGTTGAGCTTCTAAACTAGCTTTCCTTAGCGTGGATCATATCCCATTTACAACTGTGTGGAACTTTTCCATGCACTGATCTCATGGTGCCATTGTAATGACCGAGCAATCTCCTTTAATTGCACTCCGTGCTCCATGGAAAGCATCTTCAATAGATATTCTGATAAAAATTGGTAACAAATAAGGACCAAAAGAAATAAACTGTTCTGTTACAATTCTGTGACTAGCTGCTCCCATGACAACCAGTGAATTAGTTTCAACCTTATCAGTATGCTACACTTCTGTTTACTGGATTTAAGTTACTTTTTCTGTTTTATTGGGAGAATTATTGAAGAAAAAACTTACATCATGGGAACTGTACTTCCAGGCCATTCACTTCACTATGAGGTGAAATATTTCTCAGCTCTTCCTCTAAGTTTATAAATACAGCTCAGGCAAAGTTGTGTCTCTTGGCTTTGTGGGAAGGGAAAAAAATAAAAAAATAGGCATTTTTTTACCCAGATCTCATTCATCTAACTGGGTGACTTTTAACTAGATTAAACTAATTGCATTGAAACTGAGGTGCATAGCAGCAAAAGAACTCAGCAAATGTAAGGATTCACTTGTTAGATTTACAGTGCTCTCCTCAGTAAATGACTATCACAGCTCTATTTTTTCTTACTGTTTCTTACCCAATTAGGCCCATTCCTGAGGAATTTGTGTCTGTCTGAATACACCAGAGACTGAGCAGAGGATCTTTAAAACTTAGGATTTGAGCCAAAAATCCTCCTGTACAGGTAAGACCTAGAGCAGACTTATGTTTCCTAGTGACATACAGCGCAAGCTGACCATTGGCTTTCAAGTGCTCATTTAAAATAAACCATGGGTTATGGACTTTGGTTGGCAGCTTATTTGGTTGACAGTTTAATTGCCCTAGTGTGATCGCTTGTGTGCATTTCACTCTCTCCTTCTCTTCTCCCTCCTTCCCCTCCTCCTCTCCACTGACATTAAAGCTAGCACCTCGGAGATCCATATTTGATCACCCAAACTTCAGTGAGATGTGTTTGATTTCTTTCACAGTTTATACCTTGGGATGTTTGGCTGAAGGTAATTTTAGCTCCTTGAACCATGTTAAAGCAGGACTGGGATTTCAACTATCCTTGTAGGAACTAATTAATAGGTCATAAACATGTCACTGGAAGTAAATGTTTACCTTTTATTTTGAAAAGAAAGTAAATTTGGAGATTTTTTCATCCTCATAGGAGGATAAAAATATGCTACAACACCAGTTCTATGTACCTTTTAATTAGGTTATTTAATCAAGATGCTTTTGATCTGAACATTATTGTTCTGTATTGCAATCTGGAGGGACTGATCAGTCTGAGATTCAACTTCCCATGGATAACCAGCAGCACTTGGCTGCAAAGCAGGATGATCTCTTAAACTACCTGGAAAATTCTCTTAAGAGCTGTCTCAGAACCTGGGGATTAATCTACACTGTGTATTTCAGCTCCATTTCAATTCTTTAACTCTTTGCTTACTGGAAAATAAAATAAAACTTTACTACCATTTTAAAGGATTTTTATGCAAGCATCTTTGTATTTCAAGCACATAGGAACTTATGTAGAATACAAGCTGGTGATTTAAATAGGGTTGTGGGAATAGCACTGGGGAAAGCTGAACAAATAAAATGGAACTAGTTCATTCATCATTTTAATAGCATTTAGCTTGCCTCATAAAGAAAGTGGCAGCTTTTATTGCTCATACAAGGACTTATGCCACTATTAAAGAACCATGCTTCAGCTACTCCTTCTCTAAACTGCAGAGTGTGACAAACCCCAGTAGACTGAATTCTATTTACTACTTAGCACCTAAATGCTAACTAATAAAGCAAAGTGGAAGGGTAGTATTTGGACACAGAAATTGAGTATTTAAAACCTGATAGTAGGGAGAAAACCAATAGCTTAAACAAAAACATTTGGCTCGGCATGTGGAGCTGTTAGATGTTCCCAGATTCGAATGTGTTGAATTCATGTTGCATTAAACCAGCAAGGTGTAATAGTGTTAAAGCTTCATCGAAACATGACTTCTACTCTAAAAAGCTTAGGTGCTGTGATTCTCCTTCACTGTGGAGAAATCTTGTTAGATACACTTCTAACCCTTCCTGTGCCTGCTACTGTTTTTCACCCAGTCACTGCATCCAAAGACTTTGAGAAAAATCTAGAAACACTGACAAACCATTTAAGCTTCCACAATTCAAGACTTAATGCTTCAACAATGAAGGATGAGGAAGAGAGGTGAAATACCTCTGTTGGGCCAAAAATGTCATTTCAGAAGCGTGCCCTCCAGAGAACTGCAGTGTAGATAGCTCTTGCATGCTTCTGCTGTGTGATATGGCAACCCTGGGCTGCTGATGTATTCTGTAGTCTATTTTTGCTCTGAATCACTGCTCTACCTCATGGGAAATGTTGTTCATTAAGGGCAGATGGTACAGAGAAGTTAGTGAGACAAGGACCCAAATGACAAATCCCTGAGACACTTTGGTGCCATTTCTGAACTCTCTGTTCAGTTGAGTTTGCAGTCACAAACTGAACATGAACACCTTTCAATTACTTTTTAAATGAAAAGCTGAAGTTTGGCCTTAAAAATCTGACACCATCTGAGAAAAAAAATATCCAACATCATCATTTTGGAGATCAAACATCAGAGTGTGTAATTTTCCACTGAAAAAGAGTTAAAACAATTTTTTTCTACCAGTCTTAGAAGGCCTTATAGGCTTTTACTCTCTGCTTCTACTAAGCTAAAGTTATCCACTCCTGCAGAGAGCACTGGGGGTGTCTGTCTGTCCTGGACATTTTGAAATCATATCCAAACTCTGATCAATCTTTACTGATACTTTTACTCACATGTTTCCCCATCACAAATAGCTGAGGGTAGCTCCTAACTGGCTGCTGAGCCTATTAGTATAAAAGAGGGAGCAATTTGTTCATGGGATAGGTAGAAAAGGATGGAGCAGGAAAAGCTGTAAAAGGTGGATATAAAAATATTCTGGTAAGGTATCTAACCAGGAAGGAATGAAATAGGAGCTGTTTGTCTCTCAGATTTATTTTGGTTTCATGGTTTACCCTTCTATAGGTTGCATCAGCATCAGCTTTTGCATCAGCTTACAATTTCCCAACTAAATATTTTACTGAGAGCAATAAAAGGTCTAAAGAACGGGAGAACTGTACTAGTCAGGCCAGAGGTGCATCTTGTCTATCACCTGTTTGAGAGCAGAGGTGCCCAGAGCAGTGTACATGAACAGAGCAAGCACAGAGTCATGATTTCCTAGAATATCCTCCCAGCCTCTGCTAACTTGCAATTTAAGGTCTTACTTACTTACAGGTGATACTGCACCGAAGTAGTATCTTTTAATCACTTTCTTAATCTGGATGTGATTTAGATATCCTGTGGCAGGAAGCTCTTTACCTAGGTACTGTGTGTGTCCCCCCCCCCCCTTTTCTTTTTTTTTCCAAATCTGTCACTTCCTACTGTCATTTGTTGCTCTCTGGTTCTTTTTCTGGCTGGGATGAGAAGTCATTCCTGTTTACTTTTTCCTTGCTGCCCATAGCTTTTCAGATGTCCTACCTGGGATCCTCCTCTCTCCGCCACTTCTTCTACAAGCTGAAGAGTCCTGTTTGTGTATTTGCTCTTTGCACAGAATGCCCTTCAAAGTTTTCTCATCCTGGTGCTCTTTGCTGTAACTTTTCTATTTCTTCTATATCTTTTTTGAGATGGAGAAACCTATGCTGCATACAACAGTCACTTTATGAATGCACCATTGACTTTTACTGTGGCATAATGATGTTTCTATTTTTTTCTTTAACCTTTTATAATATACAGAATAGTTTCAAGATGGCGTTTTACTAAAGCACCTATTATAACTCAAACCCCTGAGTGGTAGTAGGTAGTTCAGAATCTCTTGGAGCATATGTGAAGTTAGAGCTGAGTTTATGACACGCTGTCAGTCCCTCTGCTCAGAAATCCTTCCGCAGATTGTCCCAATCTCCTTTGACCCTCACGGCTCTGAGCAGCTCACAGGAGTCAGGGAGAGCCCTCATCACACTGGTCATCTGCCTTTTAGAGGTCATCTCTTAACACGCACAGGCCTGAGATCAGATCTGTCCCTCATTTTTCTTCATTGACAGAATTGACTATTTTTACTTACATTTAATTTATCACCTTTTTAATATCTCTTAACAATAGGAAAATACTAGTTTGTACCCAGCATTATCAGTTATACCATAATTTCAATTTAACTACTCAAGTCTTCTGTACCTTTTTTACATGGAACATATGTATAAGCTACAAGTTCATACCAAATTTATAACAATAAAAACTTCAATGCCTCTATTCTGGTTGCCAGTAAGCACTATAAGGGACATTGATTTCCACATCATGTATTTCTGGTGCAAGCAATTAGAAATAATGAGTATTTAGATATGAATCTGGAGTTAGCCAGTCTGTTTAGGCATATAACAGTAATTTGCCTTCCCTTGCCCCCTCTTCTTTCTTATTTTGAAGAAGTCATATCTTTAGCTGTTGTATCAACTTGGAAAGCGAAGGCTATGACATTGCTTCTGGATCCACCAGTCATCTGCTTAGTATCCCATTCTGACAAAGTATGTGCACTGCCAACTTGAAGGCTTTAATTTTCACGTTTTGCTTAGTGTTTGGTTGGAGAAGAAGTAAGAATAATTGCCTGTAATAATGGACTGCTCATGCCTGCAAAGTAAAATGAACACATTCATGGGCTCACTTCCTTCTGCCGTTGGTGCAGACTGCTTTATTCAAACTGATTTGCAGTGGAAGCTTATCTCTAGGTTCTGGCTGTGAGAGGAAAAGTAAATAAGCCTAAGCAATTAGAGTAATGTTCATGCAGGTGCAAAGAGCCTGCACAAAACCCTATTTACTCTTGCCTTCAAGCCCCTTGAATCATCATTGCGGAGCTTAAGTTGTACATGAGGTTTTTCTGTGGTGTATTTCCCACATAGAGTATTTGAGTGCTTCTATTTCACTATTGAAATTCTCCGCCCTAGAGACATATCTGGTACCAAAATAGCTATGAGCATCTTCTCAGTCCTTGATGGAATGAGCCACTTCAGTAATGAGTGGACAAGCTGTACAGTCTCCAAGGTCATTCAAAGGTTTATAGTACCGATTAGTGGTATTATAAAAAAAAATAAATATAATTCTAATCTCTGTAATTCTACAAACAATAGATAAAGAAAGCAAATGTAAAATGCTGGGAATCAAAGACTTCTGAAAAACAGCAGCACTACCTCAGTAATTATCTGCACATCTAATGAAGTGTAAACCCCTATGGAAATCAATATACTACTGGGATTGTCTTTTCTGTAATTTATTATTTTACATAATTCTTTTTTCTTTGGTAATGAAATCTCCTTTTGCTTGCCCTACCGTTACTTCAAAATTGAGCAGTTAAAACTGTATTGCAAGGATTTCCCAAAAAAGCTTTATTCATGATACTGAAATTCACAATAACTGCTTATTTCTTTCTCTTGTGGTGCATCCTAAAATACCAAAGCACAAAGTGAGTGATTTATCTATTTAGGTTTACATTAGTGGTGGCCTGAGGGGATAATTTCAGCAGAAATTCTATAATATTTTCTGCAGCAAAGCTCTTGCTTTAAGGGCAGAAAAAAATCAGAAGGCTGTTGAACTGATGCTCCTGTTCTCTGGTAAACCTACAACAAAAGAGCAATTTTTTTCCTATTTATTAAGAAAATCTTTAAGTATAAGCAAATATTTCAGCAATGTGTATTTTATTTTTGTATGAAGAATATGTTAAATTGACTGAGTCATAGATTTTCTGGTTTAAAGATAATGCTAAATCAGCTAATATAATCTCATCTATAAATCAGTTCATTCAATTTCAGTCTTGCATTAAGAACAATAATATGTGTTGGCCGAAGAATATCTATGGTGTATGCAAATTTGGTTGTACCTCCAGTCAAAAGAATTCCTTGGGTTCTTGTGTGTCTTTCTTTTTCCTTTGGTGTTTTTTGTTTGGTTTGTGTTTTGTTGTTGTTTTTGTTGTTTTTCCCTTCCAATGCATGATTCATCTCAGACACAGAACATAAAGGTAGCTGAAAATTTTGGGCATTTATCATTGTCTCTGGTCAGTTATCAGACTTTGCCCTCATCTGCTACCACATCTCTCATCAGTTTTATTCTCCTGTGAAAGTCCCTGTGTAGCTGTTTTTTTTGATGATGTCTTCTCCTTCCAGGCTAAAAGGATAGCACAATTTTTTCTCCCAGACCAGATATTACAGGGAGGAGAGAGGAGAACACTATTAGAAAGGGAGCTGGTGCCACCATCAAGCCAGTATTTTTATTCACTCTTTCCTTTTGGGAATTGGAGACCAGTCTCATATCTAGTGGCAAATCTGGCCCAAGCATCTCAATGAGATAGGTCACACTGGGATTTTGGAAAAACCATAGATGGTGGGGTAGAAATGACCAACAAGCTTTTCAGCAGGGATCCACACAAGAGTCTTGGGCTCCTAGGCTCTTATCCCCATTCCTCTGGAGTATAGGACTTCGTCTGTCCTCACCACCATATAGTTAACAGTCCCTACTGGTAGCACCTCACTGGTAGCTGGTTCTATGTTCCAGCCATGAGTAATATCTGAATCATTCAGTACATGCTTGAAGAGATACAGAAGGCATCTGCTACAAGGAGTGAAGGGTAGTAACTACTGGCCTAAGTCACGAGACTTTTTGGTAGAGCCTTAGTTGGTCTGCATTCAGTGGGTTCATGTATTTTCCAAGTTACATGTTCATGTTAACCTGACAACTGAAATATAAGATTTACTTTACTTGCCGTTTATTCTGGCTTATGTACAAATATATTTAAACTATCTCCTTTTTCATAGTGCAAATGTAAGGTGTTTTTTGAATTATCATGAAGAAATGAATCTTGTAGACACCTGGCTGCTTACTCTTTGAATTATTTGACTTCTACACTTGTTAAAAACCCCCAAATTATGCATCAAATCCATCAGCTATTGTTGAAAAACAAATTTGAGAATTGTGGGGTTGGCAAATACAAGAAACTCTCCTTATCCATCTTGGACATTTTTCATTCTTCAGTATGGCAAAGCAGGTGTGAATTTCAGGCCTAGATTTAGAAGATAGCTGCAGGCATAGAGGTTTTATGTATAACACACTTAACAGAGACTTAAGTACGCTCTGTCTAGTTGAAAATTACTGATTAATTTGTAATTATTCTTTGTAAGCATACAGCAGATGGAGAGAACTGCTCTTGGAAGGAAATCTGATAGACATGGGGAAAGGTGAAAGATGCCTGGGAGAAATAAGGAGGTGGATCCATGGAGGTGATAGAAAAACCACCTGTGGTTCCCCAGGTCCAGTTAAGCATTTTGCCATTCAACGTCTCCACTTCAAATGCTTTGAAATGTAGCATTTCAATAAGACATATCCCTTCTTTGGAATGCATTCTGTAGCCCCTATCTGTAGGAAAAGTGCTGCTGAAGACACCGAGGATAGCAGAAATCTCAGACTGGATTTAAGTGAAAAACACTAAAACCCCCATGAAGTGCAAATTAATTGGAAAGAGCTTAATTGGGATCACCAGTTTATTGGGATATCTCCCAGGGAACTGATTTAGTCTAATGAGAATGGATGGCAGTACCTGCTGATTAACTGGAAGAGTGTTAGTATACATTCAGCTTAATGGGGAGGGCTCTGGCAAATTTCAAAGTACGTTCAAGATTTTTCCGAGCTCAGAAGGGTAAGGTCTGCATTTGTGTTACTATTGTCAGAAGAGGACTGAATTTAGGAATGAATCTCATCCAGATCGTTTTGCATACAAACTCTTCCTTCCACCAGCAGATTTTCCAACTGTGTTATAATAAAAGAAACATATATTTCTGAAAGGTCAGACCATCTGTCTCCCTACAATAAATATAATTAGAGATAGCTATAAGGTACCTTAGCAGAGAGAGGAAAAGGAATTCTACTGTCGATGGACACAGCAGACAAGACAGGATTGACAGATGCTTGTGTTATTTTAACAACTATGTTCCTAGACCTTTTACTCTTTCTGTCTCAGTTGGATGCTAAAAAATGATTCCTATTCTGATCAAGTCAGGGACTTCTTATACTTAGCTAATATGCATAGCTTTACAGTATTGTTGAAAGCTCAGCTAGATCACTCATAAAATTTTGCCTTCAAAGTTCCTTGAAGGGCCACATCCAAGATACATCTCTAGTCCTTCTTGCTTCTACTGACTTTTCATAACCTTCCCCTATGAAACAACCCGTGTTCTTCTAAAATTCTTGGCATCCCAATTTAATATAATTCAGAATTTCTTATGCAGTGTATGCTGTAATAAGCTGTGCCTTAATATCTATTGGCCTTTGGTTATCCTTAATTGCTTGTATGAAGTCGTTTAGGTTAAGAGCTTTTACTTTGAGTTTAAAGTCTCCTGGTACAATAATGTCCTGTTGAGAAGGTTTTGATTTAAGACCTCCCTCTGTTTAACTTGGCTCATGTTTAAATATTTGTACTGCTGAATTTTAATTCTTTGTACTGTACCCAGGGATTCAGGGCAGAAAAGTTTGTGTGCAAAAGTAATATAAATGATTGATACAGCCTCTATCAAAGTTGCAAAACTTGCTAATCTCTATATTTGCAATGTTAATGTTTTCCATGAAATTGTCAGTTAACTTGTCTATTATGGTATTAAATAATCCTGGCTGCCAGAGCCAAGCTGTGCAGAAGTCAGCTACACAGTTATTAAACACATTAAAGTAGAAGATATCAACAAAGAACATTTTCCCTTCCTCCTGGCACCTTTCATTTGGTGCAGGTGTTTGATTGTATTTCAGGAGCTGTAGTAGAAAAATCCACGAAAACAGGTTATTCTCCAAGGTCCTGTTTTACTATAAAGACAGCAGTTTATACCACCATTCTGCTTCTTCTTCATTTCTGCTGTCATTCCCTGTTACTTCTCTGCACTTCACAATCTATTGCACTTTTCCCATGTGAGAGCAAACCTCCCACTGACAAACTCTGGTCATGGAGAAACCATTCCTCTTTTCTCAATAGCCAGCATTTTCCAACCAACCTGTCTGTCATTCACCTGAAGACTTCTTGGACTCAATCCCCCTGTCAGGACTCAAAGCCTTCTTCCCCATCAGTGATACCCTACTCCCTCCTCAGTCCACTCTAAGCATGATTTCTTCACATTTGTACCCACACCATCCTCTCTAGGATAATAGCTGGTCCTATTCTGTAACTGGGCATATTCAGAGGCCACTTTTCTCATGCTCTACCTTCAGCTTTCTTCTATACAGGTGACTCCAGGCATTACCAGGATGGATATACAGCATACATTTCTAATCTAGGGGGAATGTGAAAATACAGTGTTTCCTGCTCCATAAGTGTAATTTTATAAGGATTTAGAGATTTTTTGAGCCTATACAAACAAACCATATTAAAAAAAAAACAAAAACAACCACAAAACAGCAGAAAGTAACAACCTCCTGCCAAAAGCCCCCCCAACCTACTCTTTTCTGCAGCAGCTATATGCCAATAAAAGCATTTCATACTCAGAAGGAGAGGTGTGGGGTGGAGTTTTCTGTTTTGAATAGAAATCGATGGATCTCATCAAAAGGAGTATCATCCAATTACTGGGTCATTTTCAACATGACAATGTTGCAGCTAAGAGTTGACTTTGGTACCTCTATCAGTCCCCTAGAATTTTGTTATTGAATTGGTGCAAGTTTATGCTTAAAACTATCAATATAACATTTCTACTCTGAAATCTACACTGACACTATTAAACCTGATCTTGTCACTCTTCCTCTTCAGGTGAAGACTTGCTTGAAACTCACTTAGTAGTGCAATGGCACAAACAGAAAGTCCTACGTAAATCATTTAGAAGACAGAGTCCGAAATCTTGGTCTCTCTAATAGCATTAGCAAATTTTGATATCATGGGCAAGAACTTCCCATCTTGTAGTGTTGGAAACCTCTGCAGAATGACTTAGGGCATCTGTTGTTGATACAGGAGGAGGGAACAGAGTCTGAGTAGCATGGGAAAGGATGTGTAGATATACTGCAAACACATCACAGAGCATAGGACGATAGCAACTCTCTTCAAAACCCAATATGCTGTTACAAAGCTGAGCTGGCTTTAGTGTGCTTGGCAGAAGGAGGATTGCAAGCAAAGATGAGAGCTGGTGGAGAAGCTCAGAAAATTTGTAAGAGGATCTTTGTAGAAATGACCTTCCTCTGAGGTTTTCTCCAACAGTTGAGACCTTAGGAGAGGGTGATCTAAGCCCTGAGAGCTTATCAGATTTTGATTTGAAAATCCATGGCTTTAAACTACAGAGACACCATTCAGGTTGTGCAAAACCTTTGCTCACTTCAGGTTAAATATGATCTCTCCTTTATAATAAATCAAAGCTTTTATAACCCTCAGGCTGTGGTAAAGGAACTGTTTTGTTTTAAAAGACCTGTTGGGGCAACAGAAATAGTTAAGCCAGAAAAGAGCAAAATATGAGATTTTTTTACCCTAATAAACACAGAATGATATTCAGGGATGCTACTTGTACAGTCATCTATACAAGACCATAACGTTTCATACTACCAAACAGTTATTGACACTGAACTTAGAGAATCATGCCCGGAATATGAGTATAATATTTAGATAGTGTATATAAAAAGAAAACTGTTTGAAACTCTCATCATAAATGCCCTAGCACTGGGTAGCTATCCACTAATTCTGCAGTGCTCTTGGCTTAATACAGCACAGTAAATATGAAAATATTTTGAAAAGGAAGAATGCTTCAGGCCCTTGAGGAAAGCTCTGCATACTTAAATAATGATTCTTGACTTGTTTTTAATAGTTGTTCTGCTAGTTTTCCCAGTTTGATACATTATTTTCAATAAAATCAAATTTCATGGCACAACTTTTTAATGGATTGGACTATCTTTTTTTCTACTCAAATTTGTGAAGTCTGCAGTCTTTTTTTTCTTCTTAAGAAGGATCATTTTAAGTATATTACTCTTTTAGGACAGAAAAGAAGAAACATAGATATCCAGGATGAACATAGGAATGGATTCATAACCTTGAATGACAGAGTATTATCACAGTCACAGGAGCCTCGTAACCTAACCTTGTCTCAACATCTAGAAATAAGGCAGTGAATAAAGCTGCTTGTCCAGGCTCTACTGAGTGGAAGGGATGTGTCCAAAGGGTGTTTATGCCTCTGTGCTTAGACACCTGTTTTAAGATGATACAGTCACACTGTAAAGGTGTTTCTATCTCTTATTTGGCTTTAAAGGAACTTGGGGACTATCTGAGCCCTTATGCTTAATTAATAAGGTAATAGTAGTTGAAATAAAGCACATGTTTTGTCTTAAGTTCTACTTAGTCCTTCCTTGTATTAGCTTTGTTGAAAACAGGTGGCTGAGAGTGAAGCTCTTAGGAAAAAAAAAAAGACCTCTAGTTCACTGCTAATCACATTTCCATTTTTTATATAATGGTATATCTGTTTCCTTTCAATCTTCTGGAAATTCTCCATGGTTCAGAGATTTCTTAATAATATATTAATTATATTCATCTCAAAACCTGAAACAGTGTTTATAAAGAGTTGCTAAATTAAAAACAACCATTTTTACTTATCTGTGTCTACTTTCATCCCCAATTACTGTCACAATGCAAATATTTTGTCATCTAATGACATAAAATTATTGTATTTTCTTGAGCACAAAAAGCTCATTGACTTCTCTTCCATTACAGTACTAAAGCCAATGCACACTCCACCATGCCTAGGGGGTGAAATACTAAAGTTGTTTAAATTTCTTCTAGCTATATGAACTTCAGCTGCATTATTATACCTAGTATCTTACAAATTCTTTCCCTGTATCTTTTTGCTTCCTGTAACTATTCTTTATATTTCAGAGCTTGTAATTGGTATTGACAGATATCAGGTCTTCTTTCCACTTGCTACTTGTACAGTTTCCATTTTGCATAGCAATTTTTACTTCTTCTCCTTGAGTTTTTTAATCATAGCTTTCTTCTCTTTTATTCCTAAATGTGAGATGCGTTCTTAGCAAAACAATGTAAATGGTAAGTGATAATTGTTTAAAACCTCATCTCCTGGATGTTTTGGCTCAAAATAATTATCAGGTTTGCAAGAATCATTCTTTTTTTTTTTTTTTGCATTAAATACATATATTGTTGGTTTGGATTTTATTCTGTGTACAGATATCAAATGTAATAAATGAATGATCTCTTACCCTTAAACTGCAACTAATTTTGCTTCAAAGAGGAGGCCCTGTATTTATCATAATGAAGGTGAAGAGAGTATTCCTTCATATTTAATGCAGCATTTTCATTTCAATCAGGAAATCGTCATGCTAATTTTTCTAGAGAGCTCCGTACTGGCTGTAAGTGACCATTAGCATAGGTCATTAAAAGTGAAGATGACAGAATTTTTTCCTTCTGTGTACTACAAATCACTATTTATAGAGCTATTGCGCAACTGGTTGCAGTGTGATGGTCTATAGCAGGCACAGACCAGCACGTGATCTGCCTCTGTCTTCCATTAACAATTCAGGAATATTCAAGACTACTGTTTTAGAGTTGCAGATCCCAAGCTCTGCAATCCCCTTGATCCATCCCAAACCAGCTAATTTAAATGTTTTAGTTGCACAAGCTCTTTTCCATGAGCTTCAGTTACAGCGTGTCACTAATGCACACACATTTTTTCCAGTTCTAGTTTATTACTAGCTTTTTAGTGCGGGCATATAGGCAGCTAGCAGGTCTCTTTTCATACTCCTTGGTGACTGGATTGGTTTTAGCCTTGACATGTTGATTTAGTGGCAAATCAGGATACTTTATTTTTCCCTTTCAATCCCTTTTTTGTTATTTAGGTTGATGCCTGGCTGGTATATCTCACCACTTCCACAGACGGTACTTTCCTGTTTGCTTTAGCAGAGTACAGCTAAACCAAACAGCTTCTTTTCCTCATAGCAAATGGATCAGGACTCCACAGAGCCCAAATCCACCACCTAAAGCCATATGCCTAGTTAGCAACTCTCTTCCTGGGCACCCTGCATTCTATCTTGTCTTACTTTTAAGAGAGGAATGCTATCTGACCAGCAATTATGTGGATGGCTCCTGCCTTTCAGCAGTCTACTGGGAACTCTTCTTTTGGAGACAGCGAAGCAAGCTGGCACTAGCCCCTGTGAGGAAATTACCAGTAAAATTCCTCATTCTAATCTCTGAGCCTTTAGAATTGTGCTAAATCAGCTTAAGGAAGAGTATATGGTGTCGTTAAAAGGTTGGAAGAAGCAGGCAGACCCATGAACCTTTAGCACTCTATTCCAAAAGGGCTTCTAGCCTGTATTTCTTCTTCCTTGTGGGATATATTCTCATTCATTGTTTTTTGTCTCTGGCTAGTTACTCAGAAGACAAATTCCTGGAAGCTGAGCAATGTAAAGCTGGGCAAGACCATGTAGTGAGGGTTTATCAAAATCTCATTGTAGCAGAAAAAGCCAATTACGTGTGTCACCACGGGGTAAAATAAGCCTTGTTCAAATGAAGTTTCTCCCTGTGATATTTGCTGAGATCCTGCATCACTGTAGCTGGAAACCCTGAGATGTACATACATTAATATAACAGTATGACAATTCACAGAGGAGCAGAACAGGTACTGAGGAGGCATCTAACGGGGAGATAATTCTCCAGTCACCCTGGGAAGAGAAGAGGAGACAGCTGCTTTCCTTGGAGCAGAACGTTGCACAGGGCTGTTGGCATCTCTCCTGTCTACAGACTATTTCCCTCCCCAGTGCACTCTAGGAAGAAGCAGTAGCTGAAAAAAAAACCCCCAGAGTGATTAAGAAAAGACAATCAGACTGAGGAGAAAAAGTTGTGCTTTCTGCAACCTGCTGGCAGTACCCAGCACAGGGCTCTCTCCTGCTCGCAAGACGGGCTTGTCCCAGGACTCCAGCCAAGGACTGGACTTGTTTGCTCACCTTCCTCCTCATGTCAACACCATAAAACCAGAGCTCTACATGTGAGAAATCTTAGCACAGCAGGTTGACACAACCATATTTTGCACTCCCTGAATTTTCTTACTAGGTTGTTTTTGGAGATCCAACACAACTGAATCCCTCATGGAGACACCTCTTATTAGCATCTTGAGTTGGGTATTGAATGCCTGCATGCTATTAGAAGGAATTAAATGTATCTTGATAAGACAGATTTAATAATTGATAACTTAGAAACCTGACAGCCTTTAATCTGCTTTCCTGGCATCTTGTATAGACATTAAATTTTTACTTTAATTAACGTCTTTTTTTTTTTCCATTTTATCATGTCTCTTCTATCTACATTAGAAATTTGAAAGAAAAATTGCTAAAAT
>JAOXJM010000041.1:10261987-10275970 GCA_026413425.1 Tringa solitaria
AAATATTTCAGCACTGGTGTATAATTAATAACGTATTGCAGAAAAAAATCTGGTTGGCGAAGTGCTGTCAAGGAGCTGCTTGTGAAGTAAAGGCATGCTTTTCTTTGCAAGTGAGTTGTAAAACATATGCAGGATGATTATTTGTCTTCCCAGTACAAGAAAGTGCTATGGTTGGTCTTTAATGTTTCTTCATGGAGGCAAGCGCCTCCACTGCCTGCATTGACTGAGAAGAGTAGGAATATTGCCTTTCTGAGCAGGGTACACCAGCTCATATGACCTATCACTGACAGCTATAGGGGTTTGCTCCTTATTTGAAATAAGGCCAACCTACCAGCAGACACTGTGTAAATGGAAATTATAATAAAATCTGTTTACATCTGCACCTCCTGCTTAAGGTCTTCTTGTCACAGTGTCATCTGGAAGTAAAACCTCAGTTCAACGAACACCCCTTGTCCTACAGGAGCTCAGGCTAAAGGCACCTGTTGCCCCTTATCCAGCTCTTTTGGAACAGAAATCTGAGCAGAAAATTTCAGTTATAACCAGGGATACTTTATCTTAATTCAATGACTGCAAACAAAACTGGCCCTAGGCTGGGAAAAGGTCCTGGCCTGGGTTCTGCTTAGATATACTCTTTGATATAAAATATGGATGAGCAGGGCATCACTGCACATGCTGATTGCTCCTCTGAGCATGAATTAGCTGTCTACTCATCTTTTTCAAGTGCTCAGGACTTCACTGCCAGACTAGACATCTGTGTCAAAAAGTTTCTTTCCGGTTTACAATTGTTTTATCCTGCTGACTTAGGACCAGTTCTTTAGGAAACCAGCAGCACTGAGGATGTGCTATTTATAAATGAACATAATGAGTTCATTGCCTTACCCCACTGACAGCAGGACCAACTTGTTGGAAGCCAGAGGGATGGTTTTACTTGCCATCACCTTTCTTGGTCTCCCCCAACATTGCAATTACTATTGAAACAAATATCTTACCTATGAGCTTATTAAAAGCCATTCTAAACCGGCTACTCATCTTCACAGCCGGTACTCTTTCCACTAGCAAATTTAGATGAAGTTGACAAAATGTGCTTAAAGTCTTTCTGTGTACCTATCATCTCCCACATTTCACATCAGTGGCATGCCTTGCCAGGGTAGAGCCCTGCTGGATAATAAAATGCTAAATAAATTATAGCTGGAGGGAATAGAGATGGTGTTGATTGATGCTAATTCCCTGAAGTGAATGTAATAGTATCTTCTGAGGCTGTGTTAGTGACAGTAGGTTGAAAGAAGAAGTGTTTCTGGAGGGAAAAAGAAAAAGAAAAAAAGCACTAGATTACATATTACATCTCTAGTGGAAAAGAGGACTCTGCTGGAGGTACAGGCCACTTGTGATAATAAAATTGACCAAAGATCTTATGATGTTGATAAACCTACACACCTGTAATACTGTTCTGTGAGTATAAGGGATGCAACTAGAAAAAGATGATATACAAATCAGACTTTCTCCATCTCCCTTTTCATTCTCTCTCCACAAAAGTTATTGCCTTCTTATCTCAATTAATTCCACATTCCCTCCTGTACAGAAAAAATGACATGATTTTGAGTTCTGAAGCTGCTAGACTATTTCCAAAAAGTAATTTTCTTTATTTAGAAATTAAATAGATTATAGAAACAGATGACAGAAACCCCTGATAGGGACCTGGACTGAATGGACCAATACTCTGCTCATGTATGTTTTTTTTCCTTTCTTCTTCTTTTTTTTTTTAAACTTTGATAAGCCCTGCCTTTGCCATGTTCTATTTATTTTGTAAACAGAAGATAAGTAAATGGCATTGAAAATTAGATCTAAGAGAACCTAGGAAGTCCTGTGATCTTTTTTTGTAGGTAGTGAATTTGGATAGAGAAGACCTAGAAGTTATTTAGAAATTTGATCCTTGATCCTTGATAACCTTGGCCAAGACAATTTGCTCTTCTGTGCCTTGTTTCCCACATTCACAGATGATTTTGAGATGTGATGTGCCTGGTACAGAACATCTTTCAGGCTTATTCTTCTCCTTGCTTTCCATTTCTTTGTGGTGAATTGGCAGATAATGACAGAGGACCAAAGCACTTACAAGGAAGGCACAGGTCAAAGATACCCACATTACAGAAACATTTCTATTATTTTCAGTGACTTTGAAAACAACAGCTTTTTCTGTTCCCAGCTGGTCATGATGGTAACCCCAGGGTGTAATCAGAGAGACAGAGACCAAACCATGGAGACCAGGATGAAGAATATGAAACCTCAGGTATCAGAAATGCATACCAGTGGCTGAGACATAAGATATATGTTGAGAACGATCATATTGAGACAGAACAAGTTCTGTCATCATGCAACAGAGACAATGTTGGAAGTGAGAAGTGTCCATTGTCACTTCACAGGTTCCTTAGGCTGCTCGTACTTGTGGAAGATGTCTGACTAAGAGGGAGAGACAGAGCAGAAGAATAGTCCCATGGCTTTGGAAAAAAAAGGAAAGTAGTTTCCAGAACAGTCTCTTATGATGTCATATTCATCTACAGCAATTAGGAAGAGGCTGGACTAACATAGGAGCCTTTTGGGAAGAAGGATGGTTCTGCCACGCACATAACAATGGGATAACAATGGGATAACAATGGGAAATGAATCTCTATTCAGAGAGACAGAAAGGACTGAGGATATCTGAAAGCCTGTGTGCTCCTGCGAGGTAGTCATGTCCCAGCCTACCCTGGAGGATTCATTTATTTGACTGCAAAACTAATGGATCTACTCACTCTGAGGCACTGTAGTTGCTACAGGTGTTAATGTGTGTAGGTTTAAAAGGCTGGTCCTATTGCCTATTTCGCAATATTTTTTTACCTGGAAAATGAGTGTGAAAACACTTAGTGAGAGATGGAGATCTTTAGCACCAAATGCCTGTAAGCATAAAAAGATGAAACCTAAAGTCCTTTTAGAAATGCATTTTTTCTACTTCTATTTTTATAAATGACTTGTTTCTGTGGCATTTACGGTCATTTCCTTCCTCAGAAATGTTGTTTTGCAGTTGTTTTTGTCCACAAAGCACAGACCTTCTCTGGCTTCTGCCTTAACTAACCAACCAGTATAAATTTCCCTTGAAATTCACAGCTGTCTTCACTGAATGTGAGCAAATGAGCCTGTCAGGTTGAGCTGACTCTAAACTTTTCTTGTCTTTGGGATGCAAATCCTTTTAAGTATATTTAGGTCATCTCTATTTGATTTTCATAGGACATACAGTGAGGGGGGGGAGCAAGTTATTCTTTAAAAAGGAGAGAAAATGAAAAAGATGTGCTTTAAATCACTCCATTCAAAGTCACTGTCAAAGTCGTCATGTTCCATGCAGGAACCTGAACATGCTGGTTTCTGCTTTCCTTTAATGGAATCAGACCTACTTTGCATCAGAAATAGGCTTTTTCTCCATTGCCTATATCTTTCACTTATGACTTAAACCATATTGAGGAATGACTGGTAGCTATCATGGGACACTCAGGTGAAATCTAGTGATTGACTGGTTTAAATTCCAAAGCCAAAGTGCTGGGCTCATCCTAGTAGTTAGGTGCTTTTAACGCCTGACTGAAATTGTTCTTCAAATTCCTCATCACTTTCCATATTCTTTACCTTCCTGGCCTGGATATCCAGCAAGCTTCTTCCTTTAAAATAACATTCCCCTGACACAAAGTCTCAAAGCATCACCTAAAATTGCCCAGCTCATATTTAATTCATTTTTGGATTTCCCCAGCAGGAGATGCTTAGGTATATATTATGGCCAGCAGACTGGAAAGCTCCAGATATTCAAGAGCTGGATAAATAACTCTTAATAACACAAAGCATGAAGTATTTCCTGTACCTCTCAGTCCTCCTCCAGCTCATAGGCAGAGGAAGAAACAGGATAAAAATCAGTGCAGTGCTCAGATAGTGCAGTGATCATCCTTAACAGAAGTCTCTGGTTTATGTAATAATTTCTTCAAACTTTATGGCTGAGTCACACCCCCCATCCTGCCTTAATGTAAATGAAAAACCAGGCATTAAAGTGATGTAACAGTTTTCATTGTGACAGTTGATAAAACTTGTGCAGAGTGATGATGCTGGCTTTGCAGGGCAGGGAACCAGAGCCCCAGTGGTTGGGGAGCCCGGCAGGGCTGGCAGAGCTGGTGCCCAGCACCTCCTACACCCCAGAGCAGTCACACCCTTGATGTCTGGCAGCATGCAGTATTGACTACACTACTGAAAGGTCCTGAACTGGGACCCAGGGAGAAAAAAGCAATTTCCTTCCTTAGAAACAGCAACCAAACTCAACAGGACTGGGGATGACACTTTGAAGAACCAGAACTTTCAGTTTGGGGGCAGGTTTGAGGCAGATTGGCTGGCAGATCAAGGGGTATGGGGGAGTAAGGGTTTATGAAGTGGGTGCATTGATTTATCAGCTGGTTCCTGTGCTCATCAGAGGGCTTTTCTCCTAACCACAGGGCTGTCACCTTCCATATCCACCTCCAACACTGCCTGTGTATTTTTGCATTAGATGTGGATAGCAGGCATTTTAGATCCAGCAGAGGTTTACCTACCTGCCTCTTGAAGGACTTTGCATGAGAAGTGAGGTTATATCATCAAGGAGTCTGTCTGTCAAACTGCTACTTTCTAGTTACAAAAAGCATATTTTAGGACGTTTCTGGAGAATAAGGTTTCATGAGATCTTTGTGGCTGGATTTCTGTGATCAAGTTTTCAAGAACATTCAAAACACAGATGGGGGAGGAGAAATGGGTGCGATTTTCATTAGCAGTAAGGTTTATTAGGCAGCTATTATTAGATATCAGTTCTTCTCAAATGTAGATACAATTAACATCTGGCTTATGGATTTAAAGTTAAAAATACAGAACTAACTGCAATCAAAAACGTTAAAACATCAGAAGCTTTTTAAAATATATTGGTTAATTCCACTGAGGATACAGTTGGACTGGGATCATATAAAGGATTTTTTAACATGTGGTTGGGTTGACTTGCATAATCTACTTGTAATTGCTGTTTGTGAGCAACAAGACCATGGCAGAGCATCCTTGGGAAAGTCAGACAAGTGCAAGGGAAAGTGAAGACTACTGGTAACAACTGGGACTAGATAGTATAAAAAGTTCTTTAATTGAACAGTCTTTTAATGGAATCGCAGTGCAAAATTTGAGGACTCTGCTAAGTCTTGTCCCGCATCTTAATGGAAAAAAGAGTTATAAAGCTAAATTATTTAAGAAGAAAGTCTGTATATCCCCCTGCTTAACAAGTGCTTACAGGACCAAACAAGTCTCCCCAGCTGTGGTAAGAACAGGAGTTTTATGAGTAGTGACAGGCGAATTTTAGTTCTGTGCTACATCTGCCTCCACTGTGCCACATGTTTAGCCTTGCCCAGTTTAATACAGCAAACTCTCCCCTCATTTCAGGATTGCATTTTTTAGCTCTTAGCCAACACAGACACTGTGGTTTATATTTTATATTTTTATTTTGAGTGCTGATGTGACAGAGGTTTCAATTGGATACCATTTGCTGTGATCAGAAGTGTGCTTTCAAATATTTTTAAATATTTTATAGATTAGCACTCAAAAGGAAGCAGAGCCTAGAAGAAAAATAACTGCTATTTCAGCTTGTTTTCTGTGCCTGCTGATGAATTAATGATTATTTTTTACATCCCTTATACCAACAGCAGGCTTGAAAGGCTTTAACATTCAGGATACCCAAAAACATTCGAAGAGGGAGGTCAATGTGGAGTTGTAGATTAGTTGTGATCAGCTGGGGCCAGTCACTGGGAGAGGGGTGGTTGTGGGTTACCCGTAAGGGTAGAGAGAAAATGGTCTCCTGGGAGCATCCCAGGTCACCTGCAGGCTGGGGAAGTGAGGGACCACTGCCCCAGGAGTGTTCTTTTCCCTGCTTGTTGCATTTGGACACATTAAATTGTCAAAACTGGTACACTCAAATCTGAGTGCATATATGTGTGTGTGTGTGTACACAGATATGCATGTGTATAGACGGATGGGGTAGGGGAGAGAGGAGAAAGTAAACACATAGTTTATGTATTTGGATTTATATAAAGGTAGAGAAATCAAAGGCTTTTGATTTTGGAATGACAAACTGACTAAATTATACAAAAAAATAAACACAGCTGTTCTAAGCAGGAAAAAGAGAGAAAGGTATCCAAGAGCCCAGTCCATCATAAGCTGTTGATTACCCAGACCAGCTGTTATTTAATCCAACTTTCTCTGAAGTATTGAGGGATTTTGGAGTGCCTTGAAAACCAAATGGTTTGGCTTATCTAAATCAAATACGGTACTATTTTCCTCTTTTTTTAAAAGTTTTTATTTTAATAGAGTTTCCATTTGATATTCGTTAGGTTTTGTTTTGAGTCTTCAGTTTTAATGTTTCAGAAGGCAAAGCAATCTGAAGTTAAGTGGTGTACAGAGCCTGGTTGATCTTCTTCAAGGCTTTAAAGCTACCTTCAATAACAGTCATATTAGTGGGATAAAGAAAAGTACAGTGTTCCATGGAACCAGTCTTCCTTATTTCTGTGCTGTGCTCTGAAATCATTGCTCAGGAATTGAAGTGGATGCTGAAACAGCAGTTTAAAAATTCTTTGCTTTGATCTAAAAAAACTGATAAAAAAGCACGGATTTTCTGCAGTCCTTCTTTCTATGTTTCTAACCTTTTCATTTCACATACCAGTCAGAATGCCTCTACTTTATTTATCTTTCGTAGTGCATATGTACTTAATATTAGGCTACAGATGAAGACAAAATCCCAAAGTGATTTGTGTAAAAGGAAAAAGAACGTAACAAAGGAAGAGTGGAGAAAAAAAAAAACAATATCATGAGATTAAATGTTATTTATGCTTGTACAGTGTTTATACATACATTTATGAACAAACATCAGCTATAATCCAGCTGTAACTTTGCCCTGTTCTTAGCCAGTTACAAAAGCATCAGTACTCTATCCATTGTCAGCTATTTAAACAGACTCCTGAGGTAAGAACGATGACATTTAAAATAAATTGTTTCTTGTTTCTTAGTAAAGGCTGGTGTCTCTCCAATATGTTGCCATAGTCCCTATTGACTATCAAAGCACAATAATCTGTTCCTCTCATTCCAAGCTGCCCACCCGTGCGAATGTTACATATGAGACTTGTGTAAAAGATGGGTTTATCCCTGCATCCCTATAGCTGTAGGTCAGAGCTCTGCCTGGCCCCATGAACTGTGTGTTTATGTGTGTGCCCTGTGCCTGCCCGGGCCACGCCGGGTGTGGGGCTGGGCAGAAGGGGAGCAGGGAACCACCAACCATATTGAGCCGGGAGAGGAGGAAGCAGCTTGGGCTGTGCTCCCCACCTAAAGATCTTTGGAAGTTCAAAATGGTTGTTCTTTCCTCTCTAAGTATTACCCTCTCATTTCTCTGTAAATTCTCTCCTGAGGGTGAGTATGATGTCCCAGCAGCATTAGCAATGAGCCAGGGCACTAAAGGCATTGCCTTTTTTTTTTTTTTTTAAACAACAAACTATTTTGAATGAACAGTGACGTATGTCGTAATATCAGTCCTAGATGTGGAGCCCATAAATGGTGGAGTGATTTCCTCACTCAGTTACTAATTGGCCTGTGACAGTGACATTGACATTGCAGTTGCAGACACATGCAGATCAGGAATTAATACACTGAGATTGATAGTTATGACAGCATATACAAGTCAGACCATCCAAGCTCTATTAAATCACGTAATAAAAGCTGAGTGAAAGTATCTAAGAGGCATGAGAAAGCCTTGGATTACCTTATTTAAATTTGTTACTTAATGAAAACATAAATACTTGAAATCCATGAAGTTATTAACTAAATTAACCAGAATTATTTTAAAGGTACAATATACTCAGCCAGATCATCAGCCAATGCAATCTCCATTTAAATTGATGGAGCTATGCTGTTGTACACAGCTGGAGCTCTAGACCATGATACTGATAAAGTCATATATATCTTTTAAGCATACTGCATTTGGAGCATGAGGGGTTTTTTGTGTGACAGCTACATATACATTTGTCCTATGAATTAAGAACCGTAAAAACACATTTGATATATTAAAAAAGAGTTCATATGGTAACTTACCATTCTGTAAAGTTTATCCTCCAGATCCTGATTAATTCTTTGTAAGGCTAGGTAATTGTTTTGTATCCTAAAACAAAGATGATATCATGTAATTGAATGCATTGGTTTTTGTGTTGTTTTTTTTACCTGTAATTTTCACATCAGTACAAAACCTTGGCTTGCACTACTCGAAATCTATTTTCTTATCACTCCTGTTGCCAGTCAGTGGTTGCCTTTGAAACCACCTTTGAACCACCTACTTCCTAAGCAAAACTTCTTTTTCATATTTGCTTACTACATTTAGTGGCAAATTCCATCAGGAAGTGAAAATACATTTACTGTTCTGTGCTTGTGTGCAGACATGCATCACAGCATAGGAACCTGCACAAAGAGACTGCAGCTTTACATCAGGCTCAGGAATGATATGTCAGAGAGGAAGCTTGAGCTGTATGCTTAGAAAGTACAGGAAAAGACTTATGAAGCTCTCTTAATAAGAAGAATTGCAGCAGAAACCTAATGACTGTAGCAAAAGCAACACGCATGTATCACCACATGACTTAGAAGAGAATATACCTTCTTTTGAAAGAAGTTCAAGGAATTGCCTATTCTCAAGAGCTAAACACATCCACTTTCTTCAGGAAATACATTTCGATAGCTTAGCCTGGAAAAGGTGGGTATTTATTTTTATCAGCACTGAGGGATTGAATGGACTCACAAAATAAGACTCCCCTGCTTATTCCAGAGCGATACACCAAAGAAAAGTTTCAGTTTGTACATCTCCAGGTTACTTAGATGGTAACCTTGGTATTTCAATGAACAAGCTGTGCAGTCTGTGGGAAAAACATCGCTATTTTGGTAGTAGCTGTGCCTGCCTTTTCACAGAAGGCAAGGAGGGTAGCTCCTTGTTCTTGTTTGTACATATCACCTCAGCAGGATTTATAGCAACTATAAAGCAAATGTTAGAAGCTCAGCTGTAAAAAGTTTGTCTGAATATATCTGTATGTTTGCACTGAGAGTCTTAGGTCAATAGGTCAAAGTATTTTCAGTGGTGAATTGATTTTAGGCAATGGGCAAGTGCGTTCACTGTAGGAATGCACTCAGATGCAGCAGACGTTCATTCAGCAGAAAGCCACTTGTTCCAGAAGGCTTGGATCTGGGTGTCGTTTCCATAATGATCAGGAAGGGATTTGGATTAAAGTAATCTCTTTGGTTTATTGTATGGTTAGGAGTGCATGTTGAAACCAGAACCAAGACCCGCATTTGAACCATGCCATGGCTGCGAATCAAGGGGTCCAGCCCACCCCTTCTTGGCAGTGGAGTGTCTCTCCCTGCTTCTGTTGCCATGGAGATTTTCTTTCCAGTTAAATGATCAAAATTCTCTGTTCGAGGGCACGCCAGTGGCTCGTGGTGTCTCTCGTGAGGCACGCAAAGCTCCCTCTGGGGCTCCCAGTATTACCATAACATCTGCTGCATGGACCTGGGAGGGAAGGTCTAGGCTGAGGACAACTGCTTTGTGGGTATAAATAGTGACATCCCCATGGGTGAAACTCCCCGGGTACCGAGGGTCAGCCCAGACTCAGGGCGGCCGTTTCAAACGTTTGTTGTGAGCCTGGAGGAAGTTTCAGCGTCGTGTACTTTTTACAGAGCTGCTAAGCAGAGATTTCCTCCTTGTTAGGAGATCTGTGGTAAAGAGTGCTTGCTAAGGTGGTGACCCAAATGGACTGAAAATCTGTGAGACCTGTACTAACCTACAGCTTGGTCATTACTCACCAGTTCTCACAGTGCCATTGTGCAAATGTCCAGGTGACTTAAAGGATTGACTGGAGTTTATGGATCTCAGCATCTCTGCTTTGTCCGTGCTCCTGTCAGATGCAGCATTTGCTCCTAAGCCTCTGTATAGACATTTATTTGTGCAGCTCTAGGTATACTTGGGATTTTCACAGCTGTTCCTCCAGAGTCAACACAACAGAGAAATCTTAGGGTACCCTGTACCCAGCTTTTCATGGAAAAGGAGAAGGCAGAGATGCTCTTGATAAATCAGTGGAAGCAAGAAGGCTTAAACTGGCTTTGCCTGCAGACAGCTACTTAGCACAAGCAGAGTTACATTTTGCTGGTAAGGCTGTGTGGGGAATAAGGATTTAAAAAAATAAGATAGGGCCTGCTGGCTGAGACAAGAAGAGCCCCAGTATCTTCTCTGTCATGGTCTATAATTTTTTTTTCTCTAGTGAAGCAAAATGGAACAGGTTAAACTTGCTTTGCACCCAACCAGCTCATGGCTCAAGTAGAGGTGGTGTAAAACCAATGTAAAATTTTAGTACATGCAACCTCCTGAAAATTTGCATGGATTGAAAAGCATCTGCATAAATTCCTAAAGGAAAAGGGAAAAAAATACTGGTTGAGGGCTTTTCTAGTTCAGGTGTCTCTGTATCTCAGTCTGTTCTGTGGTGTAGATGTAAGTGGAAAGCTCAAGATCCTTTTCCATAAATTTGAGATGATGAATAAAACCAGCAGTAACTGCTACTTGGATATCTGGCTTATGATGTTGGCAATGTGTCACTGGCTTTGCTCCTCAGCTTCTGTTGACACTTTTTCTCTTGATATGGGTGACTGGAAGGTTGGTTACCATTAATATAATTACTCTTGGATGGCAACACTTCCATGACATAGATGGCAGAGGGTTTTTGCAGAAGCTTATCACAGTCTGCTTCTCTGCTTGTAACTTCTTTTGTCCTTCCTCATAAAATTTTCCCCTGTTATATTGTTAGGAGAAATTAGCCCACAAACCCCAGTTCTCTAACATTCATTTTGCACTGAAAAAATTGACCACCTCCCAGAAAAATAAAACTCTCTCTAAAGAAAACATCCACAGTAAGTAGGAGGCTGAGCTTCAAAAAGTGTTTCTATTGAGAACAGTATGCAAAGGTAGTCAAAATAACCACAAACACATGCACACATACATAAGCACATACACATGCACATATATGAATAAAACCCAAATTGGAAATCCACTGTGCCAAAAGAAGTGTCAGCAAATGTGGGTGGCAAGGAGAGAAATGGACCCAGAAATATATGGAAGAAAGTGTTAAAGGGATAGAAGAGAAACTGAATAATCAAATAAATCTTTGGGAAAAACTGTAAAACAAAGGAGAACTGAGGAAAATTATTCAAATTTGAAAATTATCAGACAAGGAAAACCTGTTTGCAGAAAAAATACACCCAAATAGCTTGAACATTGTGAAGTATGAAATGTTCTAATGATGTAAATCTGGCTTCTGTGTAAATAAAGCAAAGAGTAGGTCAGCTTCACTACCCCATGAAACTGCTATAAAAATAAACTCCTGTGAATCAGTAACTTATTATATTTTTTGATGACTTTTTGTGTTGTTCGTATTATTAGGTGAAACCCATGTGCCTCCAGGTGCATGTATGTGCGTGCATTAAATGCATGTTTAGATTCTTGCCCAAATTAGCACATAATGAAAAATATTCTGACCACATTGAACATTAGGTGTCTGTGCTCTAACCTAGAAGACAACACGCACCTCTCTAAGATTGCAGACCTCAACTAAAGAGGAAGTCTGAAAAAGCCTCAATTTCTCTGCTTGCACACAGTCTCAAGCCCTTTTAAGGCCATGACATATATCTAAAGTAAAACACAGGTTTGGGCTGACTCTTTCTAAAGGAAGAGAATTTCACTCAGACTGCAGCTTAGCTTTGAAGAGTGACTATTAAAATAGTAACTTCTTGTTCAAAAGTCCTTTCCCCTCTCTGTTATCACAAGTTACTTCCTTATGAAAACGAGAGTTTTCCCCATCTTCATTTCAAAGCTAACACAGCTAGGGGATTCCTGTTCAGAATCACCTCTTTAGTCCATCAAATGTTTCGCTTTTGGTGAAACAATTATGTGTGGGGGCTAATCTCAGTGCTAAATATATGCTTGTATGGGTTTATTTCTCATCTCTTAAGATAACTCTGGTCTCTGGTAAAAGCTAGGATGGGAACCTTGTCAAGTTGCTGCCCAGGGTGGGGTCTCAATGAGGAAACCCAAATTGAAACTGGAGTCCAGCTTCCATTGCAAGATTGGTATTTGAAAATTTTTTTTCAATTTTAACTTAACAAAGCAATGCTGATCACCTCATATAGGGGATTGCTATGACGTATATGAAATACCCCATCTCAGTCACTTTACAAAGCTGAACCTATGCTTTACAGTTAATATTTTCAAACCTACTCAGCACTTCCCTGCTTTTGCTCCCACTGGAAAAAAAGCAAAAGGCCATTTCTAAATGTAGAGAGGTCAAAAACTTGAACAACAAGTGATCACATGAGTGATCTCTTTGCTTGGTTAAGAGAGAAGAGGCCTAGCAGCAACATAGACCATTCTGGATAAATTAAAACAATAAAGGCTTTTGGAAAGGATTAGAAAAGGATGGTCATCCAGCCTCTTGGAAAAATTCTGCACTTGACAGTAATGAAAGTTTAATAACAGAAATGTCTTCCAGTACAAAAGTGGGATCTTGTTGCATAGGGCTTATTTATTGGGGGTGGGGGGTGAATTTATTTCCCTGTGCCATGAATAAGGCAAGAAACACACTAGTGAAACTAATTCTAGTTCCTAGTTTTTCTGATATTGATTTTCCTCTGTGACATGTTGCTGACACGCTTTTGGATGACAGTTTTGTTTCAGATGTTATCATCCAGGATGAGAAATCTAGTTGTTTAACTTGCGGTATGCCTTGTTATTCTCAATAGAAACATTTTTAAAGCTCACCTTGTAAAATATTTTGGGCTTCCAATATGATTTGTCTTCGGGGGAGTAATCACCTGCCTGAAATATAATTTTTAATATAAGTTTTCTTCATAAAATGGTACAATGTTCCATTAGAATATTGGAATAATTTCTACTAATAATTTCTACTAATCTGCTGTTTGGGTATAAGGGCTAGGCTTTGTCATGAGCAAAGAAAGACTGCCTGGCCTGAGTTTTGAAGGGTGCTTAACTCATCAGTGCCTAATGAAATTGATATGAGGTTTACTTCTGACTTGGAAGCCCCTTTTTTTTTAACAGAAGTGGGATGCTCAGCCCCTCTGCTGAATTCTGGCAGCCGTGTCTGAAATAATGCTTGAAGAGAAAAGAGTTCCAGCGTTCCCTGTCCTGTAACTTATTGGAGCAAAACTACGTCAAGGGTGAAGTTACTTGCAATAGCTCTGCTCTAAGTGAAGTGACAGGAAAAATATTGCTGGAAAGAAAACAATATGGAGAACTACTCTTTATAGATGTGTGTAGATTTCAAGACCATAATGACACCTGCTTATTTTAGTCTCCCCAGTTAGGGAAGCATTTTAGTAATGAGACCACACTAGGATGTTTCCTAATTTGAGGTCTTACAGCCTCATTCTGCTTCAAATTTGCATAAAATGGTTTGGTCGACTCAGTTTGTTGGTGGTTTCTGTCTTTGTTTTGGTTTGGTTTTTTGCCTTCTGCAAGGAATGAAAAATATTTCTTTGGGTATAGCCCTGGAATGGTTCGTTGTGAATTTCATTTTGACTCATCCAATAAACTAAATCAAACAGTTCAATTATCTACATCAGTTTAGCAAAGTCCTCACAAGAAATGCAAATATATTCCTGCACAAATGGATAATTGTAGGTTCAGAAGTTTTGCAAACAAATAAAAAAATGTATAATAAGAATCACTGATAAATATAAAACTTAATCAGTGTCAGGAATTTCAGGAGTGCATGTTTATTATAATTTGTCATTAACATTAACTGGGCTCCTGATTTGCAACAGCACTGTACCACAGCTTCAACAGTTTTAAATAATGGGTTTACAGTATCATTCCATTCTACTTGAGAT